>JANLJB010004066.1:53489-72237 GCA_026212285.1 Bursera cuneata
AGAGAGGGATCGGGAAATGATTCTTGATAACTTGTATGGAGTTTAATGACAAAAGCTACTACATAGATTCTTATATAGAGAGAATTTTGTAGATGGTTGTAACCGTGTAACTATTATCGAGACGTGTATTATTTCTATATCTAACAGTAGTGTTATATCTATAACTTATTTCTACAATCGTAATTATGATATTTTATAAGATTTTATCAAACTCAAGTTATAAAAAATTGATTATAGAAGTATAGAATTATTCTAATTATGGACTATGAATTGAAATTTAATTTTTATAAGTCAACACTAAGAGACTCTTATGCATGTGCAGTGGTCAGTGCTGACCACGACTGAGTCTCCTAAACTTGGGGAATAGTAGTATAGAGTAAGAACTCAGCCTCATAAGATTGAGGGGAAGTAGTACAGTAAACAACTTTGTGTAATTAATGGGATATACTTGGACGCCAGAAAGATTGAAAAATCATTACCAAAATGCCACCTGCATATATAACTAATACTTATCCCCTAAGATTTAATTTTCGTTAGTTATACTTAATAGTATTACAATTAAAATTCATGATAAATATATAACATATCTCTGATATACCCAAAATTAATAAACTCATCCAATTGATTATAAAGTAACATAATTTTTTATAATCCTTTGAAACTAATTAATATTGTGAAAACATTATCGATATTTTATTTACGAAAATAATAAAATAGTATAAAATCTTTAAAAGTTTACAAGAAAATAATAAAAATATATTTAATATATTAAATAATTTTAGTAAATTTAAACAATTTACTAAATAATTTCACTTACTAAAATTATTTAGTTTTTAGTAAATTATTTACTAAAATTTATTTGCTTATTTTACTAAAATTATTTAGTAAATTAAATATATTTTTATTATTTAAATTTACTAAAATTATTTAGTTTTTAGTAAATAATTTACTTGCTTAGTTTATTAAAATTTCTTAATCAATTATTTAAATTTATAAATATTATTTAGTACATGAAATATATTTTTTTATTTTTTTATAAATTCTAATAATATTTTTATTAATTTTTAAATATTTTATATGATTTTGGTAAATAAAATATCGATAATATCGTTATAATATTAATTAATTTTAAAATATTATAAAAATATGATCTTTATATTATTTTATAATCAAATGAATAAATTTATTATTTTTAATATATCAAAATGATGTTTATGTATTTATCTTAATTTTTTAATTATAATTTTGTTAAATATAATTAATAAAAATTAAATTTTAAGGATTAATATTAATTTTATATGTAGGTGAAGATATTTTAATACTCGTAGGTTCCAAGTCAATATCCCTTTGCTTAACACTTGTCGGCTTTTCTTCCGGTCCATTTGAGTGATGTCCATCCGGTCCGTGTAACATTTAACAAGACCACAAACTGAAACTCTTTCATTCTAATTATGTCCATCCAGTCCACGTAACACTTAACAAGACCACGAAGACAAAACCACCAGTTTTTTATTCTAGAACTAAGAGGAGGATTAGACCTTTTTCCAGTAATCAAGGTGCACTTGACATTGGTAGTCTAAAAAATTATAATTACAGGCAAAGAGAATTTAGAGAATGTAAGAGTAGACGTACGGAGCTTTTATTTTTTTCAAACCTTTTATTGTTTTTTTGACTAATTGGATACACCTACATCCGTTATGATCTAAGTTTTGAAATCGAAATAAAAATCGGAATCGAAATAGGAATCAAATGAAATAAAATCAAAATAATTATTTATTTTTTTATTTGATTTAGTATATAATTAAAATCCGAAATCTTTTGAAGATATTTGAATTATAAAATACTGAAATCATAATTAATATTAATTTTTTAAATTATTTTATATAAAATATATATATATAATTTTTATAATTTCTCTAATATTTTCTCAATTATTAGACAATTGGATAAGAGTTTTTATCTATTGTATTTGATAACTTATTTTTTTATTTACGATAGAGTTATTGAGTTCTATAACTTTAAAGCCAAATAGTTATATCATCTAAATTATTTTTTAAAATATTTATTTGACTTTAGATATTGTAGGTGGAAGACTTTATACGTTTTATATTATATAATATAGACTTTGTTTATATTTTACTGTATAAGATGTAATGATGATTAGCTTTTGAACTTAATAATATAAATTATTATCATAAGACAATAATATGAGTAGGTTTGTAAGTGAAAACATGAAAAAAATGAGAGAACTCATTCATTTGCAGATTATGTCCAAACAAAATAAATATTGTGTATTTAAGATTTATAATAAAAATATTTGTATTTAAGATGTCAATCGTGATGAATATAGAAGAGATATAAATATATAAAATATTTTGTTGTGATACAGTTGCGTGAGATTATTTTTATTTTTTTCTTCAGTTTTAGTGAGGTATGGGAAATGACTGATTTTCTTTCTTAGGGTAATTGGATTCTCATTCCTTGAATTTATTTTTTTGAATCAAATAGCAGAAATAGAAATACCTCATTCATATTCCTATTTATGAGTGTATTTTTACTTAACCAAATCGGCCCTTAATCTTTTCATAATCAATAATATAAAATATATATTTTTTGAATTAAAACTATAAATAATTATTTAATAATAATATTTTGTCACTTTAATCTAGCAAAAACATTTACTTTAAATCTATATATTAAATCAGATCTTATTTAAATGAAATTAAATCACACATGGCCTAGTCCAATCTTGACTCCCAAAGGTAGCACATAACTATTAATCATATTTTGGGTTTATTAGTGATATTTTATTTCAATGATATTTTATTCTCAAAATTACACTAAAATATTTATATTGTATAATTATAATTCAGTACATTTTTAAATATTTATTTATAATATTATTTCATTTAACATATCAATTAATAATATGTATTATTGATAAATTAGTCTTTAAATTACTTATATATAAAATTCACAATATGAATTTAATATTTATTTATATAATTATTTCATCACGATACAAAGTTTATGAGGAAATAATACATTTTATAATTTTATAATTATTGTATTTTTAAAAATAATTTTATTTTAAAAATTTTCATGCGATCTTATGTTTGACAGCTTTATGCTTCTACGGTTGTACTTGATAATTTTTTTATGGCAGAGTTATAAAGATAATGAATAAAGGGTTATGATATGAATTTTTAATGGGGATCCCCACATAGATATTCAGAAAAACATTTACCATCTAATTTTTTCTTAAATTACCACTAACCCCCTAAAATTTAACAGACGCCGTATAAATTTAATAAACAATATAGTATCAAACAGTTAAAAATATTTATTTCCTTATACCCTTCTTCCTTTTCTCTTCTCTCACTAGTCATGGCACAAATTAGCTTTATGGTTTTGGTGTCGATTCAGACTTGCCCTCACTTGTCATGACAAAAAGTCAGGCCAGATCAGGTCCGACCCAAAATTGGGCCTGACTTGTTTTAGGTAAGCCTGACAGGCTTATAGATCAGGCCAGGTCAGGTCTAAATAATATCAACTCAGGTCAGGCTAGACATAAAAAAATTAAAAGTCTAAACCTGACTTAATGTCTGTACTATTTAAACTAGGTAAGATTAAATTACTGTTTATTATTTTAAAAATTTAAATTAATTTTTAATTTATAAAATAAAAAAATAAATATTTTGATTACAGTAACAGTCGGATCAGACCGACCTGCAGGTCAGGCTTACACTGTAATATACAGGTAAGGCCAGGCTGGCCAGGCTTGGCCTAGCCCACTGCCATCTCTGGGGCCCTCACCGGCGGACTCAAACAAAACACCAATCCAGACGCCTTCCCGCTTTGACTATTCCGTGTCTATCTGACTGTTGCCGGCACAATCACCGGCGTTCTTCTCCACTCCTCCGTTCGGAAGCTTTGTAATTTCGAAAATAAAATGCAATGGACACGTTTTTAGTCGTGAAAAATGGGAAGCTTTGTGAGAATTGCACGGTCTGGCTTCTTTCTTTCTTTCTTGCCCTTCTTTTGGTTTGGCCAGATGCCCAGAGCTCCACCACTTCTTTTCTTTATTTCTTGTTGAATTGAAAATTTTCAGACTTGCAATTACGACCATTGGAACAGCTCAGAGGTAAGGTAAGCCGTAAGCTCATGAATACTTTACACCAAAACGTTATTTTTATTATCATTTCCTATCAAAATCTATGTAAAATTTTAAACATAAATGGGACGTCTGTCTGAGCAATAATTGGTGCAGATGGCTTCCCAACAGCACCAGAACTCTCCTTTATTTCCTCCATTAATTGCCCTTTTCTTTTTAATTTTTATTTTCAAGTCAAATACGAACATAGTAGCAAGCCGTTTATATTCTTTTGATGATCTGAGCTCGGAACTTGTCTTGCTTTGTTTGCCTTTTCCAGACGAGTTGTGATGACCGATGACGGATGGATGATTATTCGCCCTAGTCAAATTCTTCTTCTGCAAAATGATTCTTCGACGAGCAAGTTTGCTTCTACTTTTCTTCATTTTTATCATCTCTTTCGTGGAACTGGAGGAAATGTTATTGGCTGTTGCGACCTGTATAAAGGATCAAAATTTTCATTATGTTTTCTGGCATTTTGTTTGGGTCCGTTGGTGAGGGTATGTCCGAATCGGCACTGGAACCAGAAGACCGGTTTGTGCAATGGCTGGCAAGAGAAGAGAAGGGGAAGAAGGATATAAAACGAATAAATGTTTTTATCAGTTTGATACTATGTTGACTGTTAAATTTTGTAACGTCCGTTAAATTTTGAGTTATTGATGTTAGTTCCGGAAAAAATTGATGATAAATGTTTTTTGAATATCTATCTAGGTAATTAGAGTAAATATCTTATTTTTAAGTATAAGATTATATAATTTTATATTTAAATTTAGTATCTTTTTTTATCATTAAATTAAAAAAATAAACGATTATAAAATAGTAAATTGTGTGTAAACTTAACTATTTTTGAGTCATTTATAATAAAGATATTTACTCTAATATTTTAATTAAATTTAAAAAATACTCAATTTTAAATTTTTATTAAATTAATATTTATATTTAAAATTATTATTAATTTTTTTTAAAAATAAATTTATTCTAAAAAATTTAGAACGTAAGTATTAGTTTTTAAAAAATAAATACTAATTTAACAAAAAATTGAAATTAAATATTTTTTTAAAATTTAATTAAGTATTAGTTTTTAAAAAATAAATACTAATTTAACAAAAAATTGAAATTAAATATTTTTTTAAAATTTAATTAAGGTTAATATAATTTTTCCATTTATAATATATATTTTAAATGGTTGTCCTTGGATTCCCAAGTGTTTGCTTGAAACGTAAGTGAGAGGAGCGGTGATCAACAAACAAATGAAGGTGGCAGTGCGTCGACGCTCGTTCCACATGTAACTTTTATAATGTGCCACGCATTGAAGTAGTACACAATTTTATCCGGTGATATTAAAGTTAAATAAAGGCGCGCAAAGCATATAATTTTGTACAACTTCTAGCCTTCTACAGTACATTTCGTTATACTAACATCTCGATTCTCGTGTCTCCACTCTCACTTTCTGTTCAGATCTATACACATTATCGACCTCGACGGCAACTGCGGCGGCGATGGCGAGGCCCTCTCAAGAAACAATCGAGACGTTCATGAGCATAACCGGCGCGTCCGAGTCTGTCGCGTTACAAAAATTGGAGGTAATTTTCTTTTAACTTGCTACATTATTGTCTTTATCGATCAGATTCAATTCCCGAAACAATTATTTTCTTTTATTTTCAAGGACGCCGTGAAAGTGATTATAACAGTCATTTAATTATTAAGATTAAGAAACAGTTCTAACTTTGTTTTCTAGGGTTTCTTGGTTCGATTTCTTGAGCAATGTGGATATTTTTACAACTTTTTTTTTTTTTTTTCAAGCGACAACATACAAAATGCCGCTCGTAATTTTTAAATTGTTTTGATTGTTATAGAATTATTTATTTGATTTTAGATCCTTGCTTTGTAATTTTATTTACTTTTCCACATAATGGAAAAATGTTTAATTTGTTTTTTTTTCTAGGGTTTCTAAATACTTTTTCAGCTTATTCGAGTATCAGTAAGTTCACTTCTGTAATGTGGTATCCAATGTGCATTATTCATCCTCAGACTGATCAACCATATTGACATCAAGAACATCTTCACTTGGTTTCGTCTTCGTCTTTGTTTTTATTAGGCTTAAAAGTTTGTTACATGTTTTACATTATTTTGATGGGAATCTTTCTGTGTCTCATACGTATATTATAAAGACTTGATGGTGTTTTGCTTTTGTTTCACCAGATGCTATACAAAAAGATTTGTGTTATATGCTGGAAAGTTCTTTGCATTATTTCTCTAGTTATTTGATTGCCTGCTACATTGTGATTGGTAAGCAGGAATACGGAGGCAATCTAAATGAAGCCGTAAATGCTTATTTTCTTGAATGGGACAGACACATGTATGTTATTTTTTTTTTATAAATATTTTCATTTGTTTGTTTTTTATTGATTCTACGTTCCTTTTTAACGTCCTAAGAAATTGTTTTAAGCTTGTGTAACATTGTCTGCCTGTCTGGTCTTTCATTAAATTTTTCTTTATGGTATGCTTTCCTGCCCAGATCAAATCCAGCACCTGTTGTTTACTATCCAAGACAGCGTGAAACTGCAGAATTGCCCAGCAGACTGGAAGCTGTGCCAAGCAGGCTTTTACAGGTTCTATCTGCCGCTAGAAGTTTCAGGCCATCATCTCTACTTGATCCCAATTACAGGAGAAATTTGTTAAATGAAATTGGTGCTTCTGCTTTCCCTAGTCATCCACCAGTTGCGTCACATACAGGAGGGGTGATGGGGGTACCTGTAGCACACAGTAGCTGGAATGAGCAGTCTCACCATCCAGGATTGATGCCTTCTGACTATGATGCAAGAAGAACTTCATCATCTCATCCCTTGGAAAGTGAGGTGAATGTTTCAAGGAATGATAATTCACACCTGTATGACGATAACATAGAAGAACAAATGATTCAAGCTGCTATTGAGGCTTCAAAACGAGAGGTTAAAGAGGGTTATCTGAATAAGCAATTTGATTCCCAGATTATGTGTCAGCTTATTTTACATTTGGCCTATTTCTTTTTTATCGTTTCTCAAATCTTTCTTTCCATGTTTTTTAATGCAGGATTCATCTGGTAGTAGACTTATGCAGAGGCAACTCAACTTAGAAGATGATGAATTAACTCATGCAATTTCATTGTCCTTGGAGGTATTTAAATATTGCCTACTGTTTTGACTCTTTTATGCTTTCCTTTTCTAATGGTTCTTGGTTCTCATTCGCTGTATTCAGACAGCAGAGCAAGAGAAAGCTATGCGTGAACTAACACTTAAAGACCAGGATCACCAACTGGGAGTTTGTGGTTTTGGTACAGGGGCCGAGAAAACTAACAATGGCAGTAGGCAGGTATGAGCTCTTTCTCGCTTCTCATGCTTACCACAGAGACTTGCAAGCATATCAATGTCCTAGCCAGTTGATATCCTTTTATCTGATGGTAGCTATCACCATTGTTATATATCGGTATGAATTCTTCTAATAACAGTTATTGTATTAGTTGCAGGCTGGAAACTCATTAGTCCAAGAGAGAGCTGAAGATTTGCAAGCACGAACACCTGTTAGTTTCATTTCTGAACATGATACTGTTGATCATCCTCACCAAACTAAAAATGCTTTTCCTTACAATGAGGTATTGTAATTTCTTAACTGCAATGTTTGTTTGCTCTCACATGAATGGATAAACTTAATTACTACTACAACTAAGTAATTGGATCACATCTTTCTTCTGGACATTCAAGTGGGGTGGCATTTCTCCCAAAGAGCTTGATGAGGCAGTAAGGCTTGAGGCAGCACTTTTTGGTGAAATTCCAGAAGGTACTTCACATCGCTCAATGTATGAACCTCTTTTACAAAGTGGACCAGACGGAAGTGTGGGTTCAAATCCCGTTCCAGTTTCCCATCAGTCATCATCTTCTGCAGTGGAACAGCGGTTATTAAGAAAACAACAGGTGGAAACTTCTTAATATCAATTGCATGTTTGATTATGTGCTGTCTATGACATTACTCTCTAATTTCTTGCAGGATGACGAGTATTTGTTATCTTTGTTGGCTGACAGAGAAAAAGATGCTAATGCTTTGAAGGACTCTGAATCTCTTCGTTTGAAGGAAGATGAATCTCGGAAAAAGTTGCTTGAGGAAGAGGTAGCGTATCTCTTAGAGTTTTGGTTACTTCAATTGTTCATCATGTTGCGCTTGAAAAACTATTTGAAGTCATTTATAGCTTCTTGTTCTATGTATAGAATCATAGAAGTAAGAATGACATCAAGATAAGTGTAATCACTCAAATACAGATTCATATTAATCCTTTCTGGATTTGATACAGATCAGGAATGAAGGAGTGAATATGCTTTAACCCCTTTTAGATCGGTAATCACATTTGTTTTGTCTTTAAAAAAATTCATTGATCTTGACTCTGGGAAAAATTTACTGAAAATATCATAAACTATTTTGCATATTTTTCTAGTTTTTTGCTAAAATTCTGATGGACTTCATGTTGTCAGTGGTGTGTGTTTGCAGTTCTGATAAAAAAGTGTTATTTTATGATGAGCAATATTAATGCTCTGATGTCTCCCTGATGGAGAGGAGCTGCCTTTTTAAATTTTTAGTGCATGTCCAGACCATTGATTTTCTCATTTTGATATCACTGATAACAGAGATTTGAAAGATGGCTAGCTGCAAAAGAAACTTCTCTTCCTCATGAACCGACATTAGATGATGAAAATGTAGTAACACTTCTCGTTAGAATGCCAGATGGCAGCCGCTGTGGTCGTCGCTTTCTCAAATCTGACAAGCTTCAGGTAGGATGAAATGTTTAGATTATAATGCATGTTGACTTGTGGCGCACCTGACTCTGGTTTTTTCCTTTGTAGTTTCTCTTTGACTTCATAGATGTTGGTAGAGCTGTGAAGCCTGGCACTTACAGAGTGGTAAGTCTTCTTGTCTTTTCTTCTGTTTCTGTTATGACTGTCAATGAACTCGTCAAGCCAGCTATTACATCGTTTATTTATTTCCGAGGATTTCTTTTAAACATTGAAGAAATTAGATATTTTGGTCTTGGAGATTCTTCCATTCCAATTCAAACCTCGTGGTTCTGGGAGCTTTTGGAAATGGAACAGTGATACTATGTGATCATTTTTAAGGTTTCATCTGTACTATGTAATGGATAACGAAAGTACGTGCACATACTTATTGGAAAGAAGGAAGACAGAAAACAAGCTGTTTTTGGTTACCTCTTTGATGGTAGTTGATTAACACATGTTTTTAAGTATGGCAAAATATTAACTAAACTGAAAATGCATCTTCAGAAATAAGATTTTGATAGTTGTATTAGTTTATGGACATATGGTGGATATGTCTCATTGGATATAGAGCATCTCCTCACATCTTATTTGAAACTAATGTCTTACTGCGTAATACATATCTGAGTCAAGATTCTCAAATTAATTTACTTTTTCACTTTTTTCAACTGAAAGCTGCTGAACTTTGCTTTATGGTATGATACTTTAGAAATATAATGAATCAGGAAAAGGCCTTTTGCTGTTATTGAGTTGTATGATATGATATTAATGTTCTCTACTTTTATCATCAGTGTGTTTTCAGTCAAATATGATGTAAAGTATTATTTCTAGAGTTCTAACTGCTTCTTACTATCTTCGTACTATAAAAAATGCTTGAGTACTTGATAACCATACTAGATTTACTTGGAAGGGACACATAGTGGCAATTGGGAATATAGGTGATGGGAATAGTAATACTATCATTTGTGGAAATGTCTGGTCCTCTAAAGCGTTGTAGTCCTGAGAGTCTATGCTTCTAATTTGTATAAATGATGAGGCAGACTCATAAGGCAACTGTTTGTAAGAAGAGGTAGTACAACACTACACAGCATAGATTGAGTAGCTTATCTGAGTCACTGACTTGTTGCTCTATTTTCCTGAACAGGTAAGACCATTCCCTCGGCGTGCTTTCAATATTTCTGACAGCTCATTAAGTTTGAGTGAAGTTGGCCTGACGAGCAAGCAAGAAGCCTTGTTTCTAGAGTTCGTTTAGCAATTATGTAAATACTGAATAGTTTAACAGAAAACTAGTTTGATTTTCTTGAATGACAGAATGAGCATGTAGTCTTCGGTTGGAGTGTCAATCCTGGGCTTTACGCAAAGGGATGAATATATTCCCGGTGTTTATGGCAGTAAGAAGCTATCTCTCTGGGCACGTCATCTTAGGTCCCTGTAGAAATCCACATGCTACGAAGAACAACTTGTTGAATTTCAAAAATTTGAACCGTCTAAGACCAATATCAAATTTAGATATTTTACGTAAGACACATCAAGCCGTGATCGCCCGTCGGTCTGTAAGGGCTTTTGGGGGTAAACAACAAAATAAAAGAAAAAATATTAAATTTGTTAATTTTCAAACAAGTTTTTAGATTTGTTTTATCTTTATATATTAAGAGACTTAAAAGGGCTATTGGTTTGTAATTTAAAAATAGTTTTAAAAATTAATTAGCATTAATACTGAGAACGAAGGAAATGTTTTTGTTTCTTGGTTTTTAAATTGTACACTGGATTCTGCAAGAATTATTTCAAAATAGTTTTAATAAATGTTTTATATTTCTTAATTTAAAACAAAGAGAAAAGAATGGAATTTTAAACTAAACGGAACAAGTGTACGGGAGGAGAGATGTGGATAAAGATGTGAAGATTAACAAGTTATTTATCTGAACGATGGCATAAAACGATTTGCAATTCTTAGAAGCGTCCGTTTGTATATCTTTTTATTGCTTGAAAGGCGTCGAAAACACAGAATTTCGCAACCAGAACGTTGCTGAATTGCACGCATAACTAGGTAAGATTCCATTACTACGTTCAATCAACAGTTATAGCAGACGGGTAAAGGCTGCTTTATAAGTTAAAAGTCCTAGTAAAGAACAAATGTTTCTAGTTTTATTAGTTACCACGGAGTCGGTCGATTAGCGTCGATCACTTGCAGCTTTGCTTATTGGCAGTAAAGTGAATGTCAAGAGTGCAATAATAATTACAATCGCCTAACCCGCAATGCCCAAATTAGGACATCGCAGTCATATGAGTTTTGAACTTCGTTTACTGTTGCAGCGTGAATAATGTAGAACTTCAAACAGTGCATAAGTATATGGATGATTCAGTGGTTAAGAACAAAAGGATTGACCTTTGATTGATGAATAAATATCTACCAACCGTTTTACACCCAAAAGAAGTGGGCATCAAAAAATCGTTGTAATATATGGCAAAAGCAATCAATCAACAAATTAAGTCTACGAAGTTGCATCGGGTGCCGGTGCCGGTGCCGTCCAATATTGTTTAACAGCGAAAAGAATCTTCTCCCTGTGATGGGGTCCCTTTTCATGATCCGCAATCCTAGCATCCCATTGCATGCCATCTACGATGCTCTTGATCTTCACCAATATGTCAACATCATCCCGTATAATTACACCACCTTCTGGCCTTAAAATCCGATCCATCTCTAACAAAATATCTTCCATTTCACATCTGTTACACAAATTGATCACTCATAATCAGCTTATTCTTATTTACATGCCCATCAAATTAATTGAATTAGTACTAATATTACCTGTCCTTGTACAGGCTAAAAACAGAAGCAGCATGAATGAAGTCATAAGTCCTCGGATAAGTGGACATGGCCTCACACCTACAAGCGGACAAATTGTTTATAAAAATAATCTCCAATAATTTATCGACTTTCAACCTAAACGATAATCATTTTCATCTAATCCAATTTTGTAATTCTGATCTGTCAAGAAAAATATAATGTTGCTGATTGAATTATCTATAAAAGAATCAGTGGAGAAGTCTAGATATCTCTAGTTATGACAAGAGAGTTGTAGCCAAAATAGTCTTGAGTCTGGATGTTTCTTAAGCAACTAAAAATGATCAAAAGCAGTGGGCTAGCGGGTAGTTTATCAGCTATTGACGAAAAGTTGATATGAAAACAAATAGCAAACCTACTCTTCTTAAGGTAGAGCCCTCACTAGTCGTGCCCAATTTAGAACATTTCCATCAAAGTTTTGAGTAACAAGTGGAAATCCTTTAGTAGGAAGGTAGGTAGTCATCAATCATTTTCTACTGAACATGTGCATTTTATTTAAAATATTACCCAAACTTAGAGAGGACGTACCAATTTTGATATGTTCCAATCAGCCCACGTTCATAGATGACTCCGAGTGTATTGATCTCAGCTTCAACTGGGACCATGTTCATGACCCACGATGGATCATCAATGAGGGCTGCTGCAAAGCCTCCTAAATAAGCGTTCATATCAAGCAAGTTACGGTATCTCCCACGTTGTGCTAGCTGATAGTCCACTGTTTTGTAATGTGCCACTCTTTCCTTCCATAGCTCTGTGTCTTGTCTAAAATTTTCCTCCGTAATTCCTCTCAAACTTCCACTTGAAATCCTTGGAGGAATTGCAGTCAACCTCTCTGGCCATTTTGCTAATTGCCCTCCAGCCATTTCCTTTATGTCAGACGCCTCAGGCAATGGGGTCAAACAAGCCTCCATTTTGGTGTACCTACATAAAGGATTGAAAAAAAGTTTTTGAGTAAACTCTTTTAAGGGAAATAAAGAGAGTAAAAATTCAACAACAATCTAAGTCGTTGAACAGTTTAACACAGTTTAACAAAGAGAAGATGCAAGTAAGAATAATATTTTTGTGTAGTGCCTTTACTGTCCAGTTGGTTTTGGTATCACTTTTGAAGTGTCCTCTGGTGGTGAGGACAATTTTGCTTTTGTCAGCTATTTGATAATATGAAGATACCGCTATATATATAAAGCCTGAAAGGGAAGTTTAATAATACAGGCAGTTGAAAGATGTTCAATTAATTTATAGTTAAAGTGATATCATATTACCATGCACTGTCAGGATCTTGTGCCTTGCAAAAGCGTGGTTGTTTGAAAACTTTTCTGTTGGCTTGACAATGAATATGATTGGTGGGTTTCTGCCAAATGGCAAGGTCATCCCTCTGTTTCAGTTTTTTCCAGCACAGGCTCCTTGCTACTGCCTCAATTCCTGACTGCTCCGCTGACAGATCTTCAGTTGTTCTGTTCCAGCCTCTCCAGTGCTTTTCCCAGTTAATTGGTGGCCCTGACAGGACCCAGTACCCACCAGGACGCAAAATTCTATCAACTTCGATCAGGTACAGACCATCTGCTCAACTCAAGTTCAAACAATATAATTAAAAATTTCAAATTTAAAAAACAAAAACTTTGAAATAAAAGTGTAGGACAAGTTTGATTACCATACTGGCCCCAAGGAATGAGGCAGCGAGAGCAATGTGCCATGTCAAATGCTCTTGATGGATAAGGGAGCCTCATAGAAGCCATGACTCCAATCAATGCTGGAACTCCACGTTCAAGGGCAAACTGAACCTGAGCCACATGAGTGTCTCTTGGTGCAAATGACATTGCTACAATATCTCTTGACAGAAGGTAAGCTCCCCAGCTTGCTACCTGGAAAGTTGAATTGAACATCAACCATATCAGAAACCATCTTACCTCTGTTCTGTCAACTCATCAACCCAAAAAAAAAAAAAAAAAGAATAATTAAAAGTATTGAGTTGTCAGGATTTGACTTAAGAGAAGTTTAGTTAGTTATAAAAATAATATGATAATGAGAGGCTTGTTTCTTACTTACATCTATCAGAAGTTGTCACTCATTAATAACATCAACTACAATTCAAAGCTTATTAAATAAGAAAATCTAAATTTATGGCAAAAGTGGATTGAACTTCACTACTTAATAATGATCTAACCAAACCCCTTTCTGCAGTTACAACAAGAAGAAGACACCATTATTCTTGGTGAACCACCTTAGTTGAAGGTATACAATTATAATTGGACAATTGTCAATCCAAAGATGAGTCTAGTGGACCACAGTTTACTATTAGCTGGATTACTAAATAATAACATTAACTTAATCAATACAAGATCTGGGATTATATGTTAATTAAAAATAAATGACACCAAATTTTTACACTTATTATCCATATAAAAAATAAATAAATATTATTTTAAAAACACAAGCGTAAAATTATATTTCCCATTATTATTAACCCATTTTCAATATTTCGAAAAAGAAACAAAAATATCTGAAAATTCAAATTCAACCTGCCACGCCGACTAAACAACAACTCGGTCAATGTCTACATGCAGACAATTACAAACTACATTGACCAAGACCACTTCTCCGGCCACCGTTTACTCCACCGTCGAGTAAAAGCGAACGAAAAATTAACGTAAAAGAATTCACGTAATGAAAAGATTATGATTTTACGTACCCCGCAACCGGTATCAATGGCGGTCCTTATCGAGCCATCTTTGAGATTGATCAACTTGCCAATATCATCGACGTACGCGTCAGCGCCACGCGGGAACATCGTCCCGCCGCCGGGAAATTTCAACTTATCCCCCTCGACGCGCACCCAATTCTGGTTCTTCTTCTCCACCGTCAACTCCTCATGCGGCGCATTAGCGTACCACGCCATCTCCCTACTCTCCGGCCACCTGAACGGCACCTTGTAACCGTACGGAGCCGGAACACGGCACCTCAGCAGCTCGTTCTTCTCAGGGCAGTGTCTCTCCCTGTACACAAGCCTATCTCTATCGAACTTCAACGATCGTTTGATGTCCTGGCAGGGGATGTACTCGATGTAGCTGGGGTCACAGGGAGGGATTTGGGTGACACGCGCCGGAACAGGAGGCGGGTCGGAGGCCTTGTGGTGGGCTTCAAAGTCAAGAACATGTTCTGTTGTTATTGTGGTGTTGGTTGGCGAAATTGTGCATGGTAAGGAATCGCCGATGATGAGAGGTTTGTTCGACGCAACAGGGAAACGCCCCCTCGACTGCTGCCACACGCCCACTAAGTAAAAAACTGTGCACAAGATGGTGATCAGCGTCAAGTAATATAAATTGGATTTACTGGCTTTGAAATTGAGATTCGGTCCTCTTGGCGAAGCCATGAAAGAATGAATAAAAATGAAACAAAAGCTAGCCTTCGCTAGCTGCTGCTGAGAAATAATAAAGGTCTGAGTATGCGTGTGTGTGTGGGTGTATATATATATATATATCGTAAGGGTGACGAGTGAACTTTTCAAGGTTGATTGATGAATGAACTTGGTGGGGTTTCAGGCTTTCAGCTAAGGGATGAAATAAACGAGGAGGGTGAGTGATGGAGACGCGCTTGTTCGATTTTGCTGTTAAGAAATAAAATTAAGACAAAAGTGGATGAACAAGAGCATCTCTGTATTTATGGAACGTGTGTTCAAATTATGGTAATTAGAATTAAATTAGGAAGATATGTACTGTAGTTTTTTGGGTTCGGTTTTTAAAAATATTTAAAATTTAAAACATTATCAAATTATGATATTTCTTGCGACATAAAATATTTGGATATCACGTTTTTATTAAACTTTCCTTTGTGGATAGGCAGCAATACCATCAATATCTCTATCAATATTAAACATATTTATTGTATTGATTCGTTTCATAGTCATGTATGGTCCCTATTAAATCAAACATTATCATCTCACTCACATGTTATAACTCTCAAATCCCAATTATCTACTTAAAAAAGGGAATATAAACAGACCCTTATGATCTTGTCATAATTTTCCATTAATACCCATATTTCATAACAATGAATCTTGACCCCAATTAATGTTCACTTAAAAAAAATATATGATTTTTTATTATTAAAATTATTAATTTATTTTTAAAAATTATATTAAATTAATTATTTTATTATATTCAATAAATTTTTTAATAAAATATATAATTTTAAAGATAAATTAATTATTAAAATAATAAAAATATATATTATTTAAGATCTTAATACGTAACTTAAGAACACACATTAAGACTATTTAAATTATTAATATCTTTTTTTTCTCTCTTATATTTATTTAAGGTAGTTCTAAAAATATATTTTTTATTATAAATTTATTAAATTTAATAATATAATCTTTATGATTGAAGTTCATAAAATTTTTAAGATTTATTACTGTTTATTCATTTATTGCAAACTTACGTTGACTTTCTTTTGGGTAATTAAAATATAAACATCGGACAAAAAATAAGAAAAAGAAATTGATATTCAGTTGAGGGGCGCGTTTGAGGTAGCCTCGTCTCGTCCTCTTATCACTTCGAAATATCCAGTCAAGCCGTCGTGAGGTGACAATGCAGCAATCTTCCTCAAAACCGTGTGTCCACAAAAAGTAGTAATTAATCTTGATTGTGCTCTACACGTCGTTCGCTTCAAGTTTAGTGCTGAAACTTGTCGCACCACGGCACATGAAAACTTAACAGAACTCTAACTTGTTACCTGCTTGTTTATATGAATGAAACGCAGCGCATCTTTTCATTTTATTGAGAAAAGAGAGGCGACTTTTCTTGCGTTGGGGTTTTCGTTGTTGATTCGTGTAAGGTGAAAGGCGGATGTGTTGAAGCAGGGGGCTTGTCGTAGGTTTTTGGTGGGTCGACTTTAGGTAGAAATATTGGGCCATGCACATGAGAGTTAGTCTCTCTTTTCTCAGCTGGCTGCTGAAGTTTGACTTTAATCCTCTCATGTTGAGAAATATTAATATTTAAGGAATGCGTCTCACGTTATCAGGTTTTTGGTCACCATTTAGATGCATGGAGACGTACAAGTTGCGAAGTAGTTTCATGATTGGTTTTATTTTTTTTTCTTTCAGTCTTGCGAATTCCATCACCAACCCTAATAGTTGCATGCCATGACTGGTCCACATCGCGTAAAATAGAGTAAACGAGTAGCGTACCTGCAGTCATGACATCGGACATGAACATCACTCGCCTACCAGCACAAGAAATGAATCAAGATAAAAATATTCATACACCCAGAAATCCCGAAGAATTTTTTTTGAGGTTTAAAGCGAAAATTATACCTTTCTTTGATCTGGGTTTTATATTTTTAATGCGTGAACAAGTGAACAAAGGGAAAGCTAGTCATGAACTGGCATTTCATCGAACTGATAAAATGGGTCCATCTTGATGGGGATGGGCCACAAAAATTACCAGCTCTTTTATGCTGCTAAAATTGCTGAAATTGACTTTGGCCAAGCAGCGACCTCGTGCAAAGAGATTGCTCTGTATTGGAAGTTTGGAACATGCATTTGTCTGTTTAATTAGGTGTTCACTTTTGATCATCTCACATTATCAACATGCCATGCGATGCCAATGCCATCCACTTGCAAAACGTCAATGGGTGTTTTTGTTTTTTTCGTTTTTACGGAGGGAACAGAACATTTTAACTACCCTCTTTATTTTTAGTAAGATTACCACTCCGTTTTGGCATTTAATAATGGATTCAATTTAACGCTCTCGGTTTGTATTTGTATATGTTGTCATTCAACATGCATGAATAAATTTATAATGGCAAATAGGTTAGAGGTTTGGTGGGTTTGAAAGGGAGAAGGACCACTCTGTTCCTGTGGCTACAAATTTGTAATGGTTGAAGTAGACTGATCAAAAGAAATTTAACGAAGAAAAGTTGAGAATAAGTGATATATATCTGCTTTTATAATAATTTATTTATTTTGATGAGAATTACGTGATGATGAAGATCGTGTTTAAACAACATAGATCAAGTGAGGCTGTGATTGAAGAACTAGGTAGTGCATTTGCTTGTTTCTTTTCACTAATTTACAAAAAAGTTTAGGATAGATTTAATCTGAATCCCATTTGTTAGCTCTTTCGCGGCTTAGCCCCTTTTATCTAATGAAAGAATTGCAAAGATGGAAGAAATCTAAGGTTATGTTTAAAGTGACCTGCACTTGAAAATTTTGATGTTATGATCCTTCGTTAGACTTCAGAAAGTGTTCAATAGCATGTCAAACGCTTGATAATGAATAATATTTGATAGCCAGGCGTCAAACGCTCAATAGTAATAACGTTCAACAATATCTCTGTCAAATGTTTGATGATTGATGGGTCATGAAGTTTAAATATTTCAAAAATGGATAATATTTTAACAAAATCCCTTAATTTGGACAATTCTTACAAAGAACCTTTCTCAAATTTGATTTAGAGAAGATTCTTACACTTTTAAGCTTCTCTTGCATTGTCTTTTTAATTCCAACCATGGTTTCCATAGCCATTGCATGGTCAACGATCCCCACGGTACCAACTCAAGTCTCATGGGTCCAGTAAAACTCAATGAACCATTGTTGAACATTTATTGAAGAAATTATCCTCTTCTTTTTTAACATGAGATTTACTTAAGCAACTATTGTTATTTGAAGTTGATGATTGTTTGTGCAAAAAATTGGATGATCCAAATTTCTTACAAACCAGGAAAAATAAAAGAAAATGTAAAAAACAACTTCTAAGTGATCTGTTTCCCTGCAAACACTAGAAGCTATTTTTGATAAATGCGTTGGTGGGAAGTGCCGACATGGTCACTCTGATGCTTAAGTCAATACCGAAATAAATATAATCAAATTGAAAATAAGTTGAAATGAGTAGAGTAAGTGAGTTTACCTACTATTTAGAGTGGTATTTATATGTGATGAGATTGTTTGCAACTGCT
>JANLJB010004067.1:0-25002 GCA_026212285.1 Bursera cuneata
CATACTAACAAGGATAGATTATAACAAATAATATAATCAGCAATAATCATTTAATAATAATAATTTACATTATATATACATGTAGTATTTTGAGCAGAGTTTCGTGCTGATAACGTGTTGTGAATTTAACTATAAAATAAACAAATACAAATTAGAGATGTAAATGTAAATAATTAAAGTATAACAAAAGTTAAAAAAATAGAGAAATATTAAAAGAGAGAAGACAACCTCTTTATTAATTTTCGGATGCAATTGCAATGAAATGTTTCATTTGTTTATAGTGATTCTTGTCGTCACTTGATTCAATTGGAAACAGACAAGTATCAAGCCACATGTTACACAAAGAATCATTGTGGCAATAGGAGATTCATGAGTAAGATTAGTGGAATGGCTACTTGCTCTAGTCCTTCCAAGTATGGTGACAAAGAGGTGGCAAATCCACCATGTTACAACAGAACTAAACAATTAACATTTATAATTAGAATTTCAAACATTTAGTAAAAATTTTTTATTTCTTGCATTTTTATTATTTGTCAAATTTAAGGATTTGGAAAAATATCTAAATTAACTTGGTGTTAACTAGAGGGAGGTCACCAAAAATTTGTGAAACGACTAAATTTATAAATTACCAAACCTAAGGGGTTTGAAGAGAAAATCCCGAGAAAGCAAGCAACCAACCAAGCAAAGAATAATAAAGAAACAAACAAGAAAGCAAAAGCAAATGATAGAATTCCAAATCTTTTGTTGTTTTTTTTTTTTTTTTCAAAAAGAAAAAAAAAAATTCAAAGTTTCAAAATTCCTGCCATTTCCATTTGGCTAACAAAAATTGGTTCCCTCGTCCCCCTCTACGGATCCTCCGCTCCGCCACCAATCTGCATTTCTGATTCCTCTGCAACAACTCTTTTAACTGAAACCAGGTTAGTTAAATGTTCCATACGAAAGCCAAATCAACCAAACACGAATTGTAGCTGAAGATGCCGTCGCATATCTTGCCCATAACTCAGCGCCCTTCGGATTCCACTCTTGAAGCACCCACTGCAGCAGCAGCTGCTTTGATCAAAGCAGAGATTGACCAGGATGATCCATCAACTAGTCTAATCATTTCTTCTCAATTTGAAGATGATGACAAGTCCCCCAAGCCCCTTCTCTCTAGAGCTTCCAGTTATTCTACTATTAGCTCCACTGGCGGCAGTTACCATCAACATCGGCGGCGAAGAAGCGCCAGCGATAACTCTCTACCTTCGCTCTCTGATGGGTCCCCTCGCCGGTCTTTTAGCAGGGGCGTGGGCCATGCAGCGGCTGAAACGTTCTTGGTTACTCGGTTAAGCTTGAAGCTATTAAGATATCTCGGGTATAATTCTCACTTTTGAACGCTCTGTTTTGGTATGAAGTACGTATAGATAAAGTTAGTGCTTTGGCATCAATGGAACTATTGAGACTTAAACTTAATATAGATTCACAGTTTTTTGAAAAATTAATTAATTTATCCTTTAAAATATTAATTAATTAATAATTATATAAAACCGTATGAAGCTCGATCTAATCCACACCTGCAAACTTAACGTGGACTGCATGGAATTTGAAAGCGGAATGTTTTAAGCTTAAGCTGGAGAGTAACTGTAGAATATTTGGAGTGTAATTATAGTTAAATTAGGTGTTGGAATAGTTGAGAACATTATGCGGCAAGTTGGCTTGAGTGTTTTGTTCGTTAATATGAAAGAAATAGAACACTTGGATAAAATCTGATCCAGATCGTACGATATAGTTAGTTATTGCACACCCCTAGTAGTGGAAAATTATGAGATTAAAGCTCAAGTTCTAGATCGTACTCCTTTGTGTTCTGTCCTTTTTAGTCTATTAACAAGTAATTGAAGGATTTATTAAGATGTAGATGGACTAACTACTCCTGGAGCTCCCACATGTTCTGCGTGGAGAGGACCCAAAATACTTGCAAAACATGTGATTTTTTTTTTTTGTAGCTATGCTTTGTCATTGGAATATCATTGTGCTTTTCAATTGTTTGCTGAGATTCTTTATCACATCTATTTGATTTTATATGCTTGCTGATCATTCAGTATTGTTCAGGGTAGGCTACAGATGGATCATGAGATTTCTTGCTCTTGGTTGTTATGCATTTCTGCTTATGCCGGGTTTTATTCAAGGTCTGCAACATTCAGTAGTTGGAGATAATTTTATTGTAAATTTCTAATTGATCAACTGCATGCCTTCAATTCTTCATCAGTGAGTTTTGTGTGACATCTGTACCTATGAAATTATGGTGGTTTTTTTATGTAGAATTGTGATGTATCATCTGTTTTTAGTAGAGCATAACTAGTTTGATAGTCTTTTGCAGTTGGATATTACTATTTCTTCTCAAGTCAAGTTCGCAGAGGTATAGTTTATGGTGATCAACCAAGAAATAGGTAGGTATTATGATCTAATCAGTTTATTTTATGTGCTTTGATTTAAATTCGTCGAATTCTTTTCATTTCTTGATCATGATTAGCTGAAATATTCTAAGTACAGGCTTGATCTATATTTACCTAAAACTAGCGATGGGCCAAACCCGGTTGTCGCATTTGTAACCGGTGGAGCCTGGATTATTGGGTGAGTAATTTATTCTTGACTTGCTATGTTTAATTTTGCAGTAGAAAAACTTGTGCTTGTGAGAGAAAACATGGAAGTCAAAATTAGATATGTTTACCTTAGGCCTTAGGAAACAGGTGGTAGCATCTTTTACTTAAAATGATAATGCTAATAAACTTTCTTCTATCTGTACTTTATAATAAAAAGAACTCTACACAAGTGGAAGACAACAATTGTGGCAGGTAGAGCTGTATGTATGCTATAAATTGATATTACTTTTCTAGTTTCCATGATCTCATATCTTTTTGTTGGAAGTTTCATGTTAGCATATGCGAAAAGTAAAGTATTTTGGTATTTTTTCTTGTTATTTATTATTTATTATTACTTGATTAGATATGAAGTACCAGGGCTTTCTCGTCTGATTATATAAATTTCACATTCCTTACCTGCCATTTTCTTGAATAGATTAAGGCTACTAAACAACATTACATGTTTTGAGAAGTTTGTGATGTTGATGCAGTTACAAAGCATGGGGTTCTCTTTTAGGGCAACAGTTATCAGAAAGGGGCATCATAGTTGCTTGCATAGATTACAGGTGATACATTTTAGCAACAATTTTTGTTATACATATTATCTATTCTCTTGCCTAGTGAAAAGCTCTGTTCTTGATGATGAATGTATTGGTTTTGAGTTTGTGTACTATGTGTGTTTATGCTATTCAGGAGGATTCAAACACAACCCTTATAGCACTTCTTGGCTGTCGTCTATCTATCATATGGATCTTCTTCCTTTTACACATAAAAGAAACCCAGCTTATCTTTAGCTGACACATGAATGTTGGCTTAGATAAGTTCTCTAGTTGGCATAACAATTAACCTTGACACTCTCCAGGTCTTGCTTATTTTTTCTTGGAGGTTCCTTCTCAAAATCAGATATCTTTATTGTGCAGTTACTGACTCCCCTGCATCTTGAACCACTTTAGATGACTTTCTTTGCAATGTCTGTAACAGGTGCCAACTGTAGCTAAAGACGATTCTATTCCTATTTATCTGTCGTGAGATTAGTATTTTATTAACCTTAAGCTGTCAGATCCTCTCTCACTTTTAGCAAGTTTAATTGTTATTTGTACAGTATCCAGGAAAGGAAAGGAATAGAATGAACCCACAGTTCCTCTTCATGATTATGCTTCTGATCCCATCTACACTTCCTGTTTGTGTATTAAAATGCACTGTAGAACACAATGGACTGATTTAATTTGTTTTGATTACTTAACCACCTTAAGGTAATGAACCTGCAATTTTGTATTCTCCTTGCAACTAGAACCTTGATATATATATTTGTTTTTATTTAATTCTTCCACCTGGAAATATAAATGCAATCTCATGTATCTTTTCTGTTGTCCAAGACAACTTATGTGAATTCTTGACCACTTTTAGATTTGCAAAGGGATGTACTTCTTTTGATGAATGTCATGAAAAATTCCATTCTTACAGTGTTGGTCTTAATTTATCCATTTTATGATCAGTCTATGTGACGTGATAATCATGAATGTGACATCCAAATCCTACCTACTTTGTCTCATAATAAAATATGCATGCAGAAATTTTCCTCAGGGAACTATCAAGGATATGGTGAAGGATGCTTCCCTAGGTATCTCTTTTGTTTGCAATAATATTTCTGAGTATGGAGGTGATCCTGATAGGTAAGATATACTTCTCTTTTTTCTTTCCCCCAAGATTTATCTTGTGTGAGATGTTGTTTTGCTAATTATTTCATTCTTTTTCTGCTTCTGTTGGACAGGCTATATCTAATGGGACAGTCAGCTGGTGCACATATTGCTGCGTGTGCACTCTTGGAGCAGGCAATTAAAGAGGCTGGTGAAGGAGAGAGCACAACTTGGAGTATCTCCCAGATAAAGGCTTATTTTGGTTTATCTGGAGGGTAAATGTTTTATTAAACTATTTTTAAACAATGATGTCTTCTCACTGCATATTAATGGTCATTAAACTTTATAAATTATACTGATAGTAGTAGCTATAGCTTTAGTTTTTTTTCTTGGAACCCAATCGTAAAAATGGTTTACTGGTTTACCAGATTCCAAATGGAGATCTGTTGAATTCTGGGCCTTTTAGTTTTACATGGTATGATTACAATGTAAAACTTTTGAAATCATAGTTCCCTGATCAAATTCCTATACAACTTGAATCTCTAGTATCATATTTACATCTGACTTTGGAGTTGAAAAATTTGACTGGTGTGATGGGAGGTGTTCGATTAAATCAATTTGGATGACAATGTCTTTGCCTCTTAAGTCTAACTTTTTGTGATCATAGTACAAGTATAGTATCCTGAAAATTTTGAAGTCTTCTTATTTAACTGAAAGTTCCATGAATATCTTATGTAAATTACTGAAAGAGATAAGAGTTTATCTTATCATAGAAGCATTAATATAATTCCTTGTTTCCATGAAAGCTATACTTTTTAAACACATAATACTTCCTCTATTAACAATATGATGCTAAGCCTGTAAAGGTGCTGTGATTTTTTTTTTTCATATTATTTTTGTTTTCCCTCGACTGTATAGGATGCCTTTTATATTATCTTACTGTTTTGCGTGCCATATCTATGAGCAGATACAACTTGTTTGACCTAATAGATCACTTCCATAGTCGGGGTCTTTACCGTTCCATCATTTTAAGGTACTTATTTATTCATCTCATAATTACTTTTGGTTAAATTGCATTATCCTTTGTGAACACTTGATTCTTTGACTTTCAATGGAATATATACAGCATAATGGATGGGGAGCAATCATTGCGTCTTTACTCTCCTGAAGTAATGGTCCAGGATCCAAGCATTAAAAATGCAGTTTCTCTTCTGCCTCCTATTATTCTTTTTCATGGTACTGGTGATTATTCTATTCCAGCAGATGCAAGGTGCAAATCTTCTTCTAAATGAAATGTGATATAGCATATAACTTTATTATTTGCAAATTATGTTGTGGATTGCTTATAACTATCTGAGCTGCAAAATATGTTTTACCTTTTCTTAACTCAATGAGTTGTAGAAGAATTCTGATGTGTGATAAATATTAGAATCTTATTATTAGATTTGACATTCTTGTTTGAGGTAATAGTGTAACTTGTTCTTCTGTTTAGTTAAAAAGTATGGTTAAGGTAACTGCTAATACTAATAGTCAAATGGTGATTATATTGTAGTGAAAATTGAAATATAAACTATATGCTCCCGTTTCGGATATGTTAATATATATTGCCTTTGTTTTTCTACCAAAGTATCAATAAATAAATAAATAAACTATATGCCATTATCTTAACACTCCTAGTAAACATTTTGTTACTATAATTAACTATTCAGTTTGTTGAACTAGAAGAAACTTGCATCTAATTTTATGCTTTGAAAAGTTCATTTCACTCAGTGGTTTTAGTCTCTTAAAATTATATTTTTGTTGTGAATTATGGCTATCTATAGCTGTTTATTGTTTGAAAAAGGTTACTTTTGAACAGTACCTTTTCTGTGAAATGTGAATATTATTATTGGTAATATACTGTCATATTGTGTGGGACCAAGTATGGCAAGCGGAGGATGCTGGATGGGTCAAATATAAATCCTGTAAAAGCAGCATTATTAAAGATTGCTGGTACCCTTAAAATAGAGATACTTCAGTTACATTAGGGAGAAAATTATGGATTTTCCTTTCAGAGAAATAAAGAGATTGAAGGAAATAACGGGAGTGCTAGGTCGAACAAAACAATGTAACACTAACAAGATTTAGAGACGAGTCAAATAGTGATGCAGTCTCTGGTGATAAAAAAAATTTTATGCAGGAATTTGTGTTAAACGTTAGATTATCTGTATGTGACGCTGGATTATTGGTGCTACAACAATCATTATAGCTTTAGTGCCTGAGCTGTTGTCAGTTTGAGACATTCTACCTATCCTTGGACAAAATTTAGTACCAACTTCTTAGCTTGACACAACTTTACTTGGATTAGTTCCAACTGGATTCAATGTTATCTGTGTTGTATTATTGGAACGTCCATTTTTAAATGACGTTCTGCACTCCAGCAACTTGTAATTTATTATACTATTACTATCTTGATTGGACATTATTTAGTTCATGAATATTAGTTGCTTTTTTCATAATCTCTTTGTGTAGCTCCTGCTTTTACATGGTGTATATTCACAGGAAATAAATGCTTTGTACTTATTTTCTGCAGTAAGAATTTTGCACATACACTACAAAGAGTTGGAGGGAAAGCTGAATCAATATTGTATGAAGGAAAGACTCACACAGATTTGTTTCTTCAGGTAAGGGAGCAGTCTGACACTTTTTTTTTCTGGTTTTCTTGCCAGTTATTCATTTGTTGCCTAGGAAATCACTTGGGTTCTGTCATATATATATATTTGGTCTCTTTGCAATAAATAGTCACGTTATTATATGTAAATTTCTCATATTCTTATAATTAGGATATTTTGACATGATTGGATCAAAATACTCGGAAGTACAGCACACTATATGATTTTCAAGTTATATGAAATTATATGGCATGAAAGGAAACCCCCAACTAAGTTAATCAAAATTGAGAAGACATCAATATAAGATGAGAAATAGCCATAAAACCATTCCTGACTCACCAGAAAAGAATAAAATAAATGCAAGTACAGTGACTTGCATGAAACATAACTTAGTACGCCTTAAACAATGGAAGGGGGCTTTTTTATTTACGGAAACTTTGATCACACCTTGTCAAAATTTGGCTAAAATAATGAGAATGTGATATATTGACTATTTCTCTATAGCTGGATCTTAGCTACTTTTGCATCGAACCTTTTATTTTTAATCCGTATTGAAGGTTCATTTTGTTTTAAGTTATGCAACTCCATTTTCAGATATTTTTTTCGTTTTCATCTATTGCATTCTTAAGTAGTCAGTAATTCCCAATATTCTAAAAGGTGCTAGGCGCTCTTAGGACGGCAGCCCAAGGCCTAGCGCCTAGGGGCCCTTAGGGGGGCCTAGAAAATTAGGAGGCGGTCAACGGTGTCAACAGTCAAAATATATATGTTAAATTATAAAATTAATGCAAATCCACTAAACACATAAACATATAACCTAACAAAAATACAAAATATAACCTAGCATATCATAAGACACTCATAAACACAAACACATAAACATATAAACACATAAACAATCGATCATAATACAAACACAAACACATAAATAATTATAAACTCATAAACAATCTATGTTTATAATAAAGATAAACACATAAACACAAAGTCACACAAAATACAAAAATAATGCAAAGTCATTAATTCTAGAATAATGTATACCTTATCATAAGTTAAATAGCTAGGCATCAAACTCTTCTTCTCCATATTCCTCCACAACATGCTTTTTATCTGACTTAAAGTCAACAATATTTTCCTTTAGCTCATCTTCCGATGAAAAATCATCTTCATGAAGTTCTCTTACTCTAGAACTTTTTCGGGGTTGCAACCCTTCATCTGTTCTGGATGCTTCACTAACCATTCGCCAAGTGAGCCCTGTATCGGGCTTAACTTCTTCATCCTCATCATCACCACCATCAACAATCCACCCTTATGCAGTAGAAGCATCACAAGCAAGTAGTACATCTACATTCCTCTCATTCTCTTTTTTTTTGTGCTTATACCTCAACTTAAAATTTAATTGGACAATGACTAGATTGTTCAACTGAGTCACATCTAGTCTATTCCTTTTCTTCGTATATATCTATATAAGAGATAAATAATTTAAATCAATAGATAATCAAATATCTATTTCTGTTATATAATATCATAATAGACTTAGTTGCTTATTATATATGAAAATTGTATTTACCCCTTCAAAAGTGCTCCAATTTCTTTCATACTTGGCTGAATTAGTGGTTAATGAGAGGATCTTTGTTGCCATCTTTTGCAAGTTAGTTGTTTTAGTTCGTTGGGTTTCCCACCAATTAACTACATAGATACAAAATTGAATATAATTAAAAAAAAACTAGTTAAATATATACATAAAACTTCTAAGAGACTAAGACTAGAATAATTTGTACTTGGATCATAATTTTCATCATCTTTCTTACATCCGTTTATCGTCCATATTTTTACAAATTCACTATCTTTCTTCTTGTACTTAATCAATTCAATATTTATGACTTGACATTGCAACATTACGTTATCTTTAAAGAAAACCTCCACACTATTAAATACCCCATCAAGGATATCATCATCAAGTGCAATGCTTTGATCTTTGCACAAGCAGAAGGGATTTAATAGATAGGCCGTAAAATGTAATGGACTATCTAGTTGGTCTTGCATTTTTTGATTAATAATTTGAAAGATTGGCTAATATTTTACTTTCAATATTGTTCAACGCCTCTCTAATATCATTTTTGACTTGTTTAAGCTCTCCATATAAAAAACCCATGGATGGTCTACGATCTCGTTAACCAGTGAAGTAAAAATTATACCAGTCGGTCGACTAGGCGTTGGGCGATGGGGTGGCACCTGGAATAGGGGCTAGGTGGGCATTAGAGGGCTAGGCAGCTGTAGGCAGTAGGTGGTGGTGAACGGGGAAGGTTTTTTTTTTTTTTCCTCTTTTGAAACATCCAAAATGATGTCGTTTTGGGTATATATAAAATTCTATATACAAGACCAAAACGACGTCATTTTGGGCATTCTATTTTTTTTTTTTAAATAACCAAACCCAAAACGACATCGCTTTGGGTGTTTTAAAAAGTTTTTTTAAAAAAAGAATCTAGATAGTGGCATTTTTTCTCATTTCCTCTCTGTTCTGTTTCTTTACTGCCCAAACACCACTAAATTTTTTTCTTCTAAAAAAATTCCACAAATCACCATAATTTTTCATCCTATCAATTTTATTCTTCAACAAAAGGTTGATATTTTACTTATTGATGATTTTTTTTCAATTTTTTGACTATAATGACTATGCATATCATGTGTTTGATGAAATGCTTTATAGGTTTTGTATTGTATATTTTTGTGTGTAATTGCTAGTTATCTATGCCTAAACATTATAAACACTAAACAATATATTTTGTGTTAGATTTTGATGAGATTGTGATTTTTTTTTTTTATTTTTAAAATTTTTTTAATGTTTTGACTTGTAGATTTTAGGTTAATATTTTAGGTATAATTGCTTATTGTTGTTAACTAAGCAATATGTAGGTCGGTATTTTACTTATTGATAATTTTTTTTCAATTATTTGACTATAATGACTATGTATATCATGTGTTTGATAAAATGTTTCATAGGTTTTGTATTGTATATTTTTGTGTGTAATTGATAGTTTTCTATGCCTAAATATTATAAACACTAAACAATAGATTTTGTGTTGGATTTTGATGAGATTGTGATTATTATTACTTTTTTTTTTAATGTCTTGATTTGTAGATTTTAGGTTAATATTTTAGGTGTAATTGTTTATTGTTGTTAACTAAGCATAAGCAATATTTTTTTGTTTATACTACATTTTATTGATGTTTTCAATTTTCATTTGTGTTTATTAGGTGGTATAAATTAAAAAAAAAAAAATTAGTGAATTATTCAATGGCCCACAACACTAATTCTTCGATAGCCTCTATTATCCAACTAATATCAGAATCAAATATGTTTAAACGAAAGTTTAATGATATCAGATGAGAGTTTGGAATGTTGGTTGACCCAAAGAATTTTGATGAAGTTAAATGTAAGGTGTGTGGCAAGGTGATGTTTGAGGGAGTTTATAGAATTAAAGCAACATAGCGGGAAATGTGACTGCATGTCCTAAGGCAACTGCGGATGATTAATCTAGTGTTAGCAAGCAATTATAAAGGCAAAAAATAAGAGGAAAGAAGAGAATTTGTTGAGAGAGGAAGTGAATGTAGTTAGGGATGAGAAAGAAATAGAGGAGTTAGGGGTAAGGAAAGAGTCTCGTGTTCTTGGCCCTATAGATAGGTTTGTATCGACGATTAATCCTGATGTTTCATTGAGTGGAGTGAAAATATGATAAAAAGGTAACAAAGTATTAATGAAGCACTCTTCAAAGAGAGAACACATTCTATGCAACAATATTTGGCTAGGTGGGTATATGAAGCGGGTGTTCCTTTCAATGTAATTGATAACGATAGCTTTAAGTTATTTGTTGAGGCTGTTGGTCAATTTAGATCGGGTTTCAGACTTGCAAGTCAATATCAATTGAGGGAATTTCTCAGGAAGCATGAAGAAAGGTGGGAAAAAAAAAATAGGTGCTCAATTATGACGGATACTTGGACGGATAGAAAAAGGAAGAGTATCATGAACTTGTGTATGAATTGCAAGGAAGGTACTACTTTTCTTTCGTTGAAGGAGACTTCTAAAGGGGCACATACTGTTGAACTAATTTTTTATTATGTAGACAAATGTTTTGAATAAATTGGGTTAGAAAAAGTTGTTCAAGTAGTAACCGACAATGCCATCAATAATATCGCTGCAACAATATAGCTGCAACAAAGCTATTAAAGGAGAAAATGTCACAAATATTTTAGACCTCATGTGCGACTTAAACTATTAACCTTATGCTTGAAAGTATTGGGAAATTGCCAAAGTTTAAAAAAGTCATTGACCAAGCTAAGACTTTCACAATCCTTATTTATGCACAACATAATACCTTGTCTTTAATGATGTCATTTACAATAAGGAGAGACGTAGTGAGGTCGGGTGTTATTAGGTTTGCATCTTCTTTCCTTTATTTGCAAATTTTAATGAAAAAAAAGGCTAGCTTGAGGACAATGTTTAGTAGTGATGCTTGGGATACACACGAATGGTCAAAATCTCCTAAGGAGAAAATGGCTTATACAACTGTCACAAGTTTAGGTTTTTTGAAATGGTATGATGTTGTCCTTGAAGGTATTTGCTCATTTGGTAAGAGTGCTTCAATTAGTTGACGAGATCGCAAACCATCCATGAGTTTTTTATATGGAGAGCTTGAACAAGCCAAAAATGATATTAGAGAGGCATTGAACAATATTGAAAGTAAATATCGGCCAATTTTTCAAATTATTGATCAAAAAATGCAAGACCAACTAGATAGTCCATTACATTTGATGGCCTATCTTTTGAATCCCTTCTACTTGTACAAAGATCAAAGCATTGCACTTGATGATGATGTCCTTGATAGGGTATTTAATAGTGTGAAGTTTTTCTTTAAAGATGACGTAATGTTGCAATGTCAAGTTATAAATATTGAATTGATCAAGTATAAGAAGAAAGATGGTAAATTTGTAAAAATACGGGCGATAAAGGTATGTGAGAAAGATGATGAAAATTATGATCCACATATAAATTATTTTAATCTTAGTCTCTTGGAAGTTTTATGTATATATTTAACTAGTTATTTTCTTTTTAAAATTATATTCATTTCTATATCTATATTGTTAATTGGTGGGAAACCTGAGAAACTTAAACACCTAACTTGCAAAAGATGGCAACAAGGACCCTCTCATTGACTACTAGTTTATCCGAGTGTGAAAGAAATTGAAGCACTTTTAATGGAGTGAGTGCAATTTTCATATATAGTAAACAACTAAGTATATTATGATATTATGTAACAGTAATAGATATTTTGGCTATGTATTAATTTAAATTGTTTACTTCTTATGTAGATATATACGAAGAAAAAGAATAGACTAGATGTGAATCGATTGAACAATATAGTCTTTGTCCAATTTAATTCAAAGTTAAGGTGTAAGCACAAAAAAGATAAGGAAAAGAATGTAGATGTACTACTTGTTCGTGATGCTTTTATTGCACAAGGGTGGATTATTGGTGGTGGTGATGATGATGATGAAGAAGTTGAGCTCAGTACAGGGCTCACTTAGCGAATGGTTAGTGAAGCATCCGGAGCGAATGAAGGGGTGCAACCCCCAAGAAGTTCTAGAGTGAGAGAACTTCATGAAGATGATTTTTCATCGGAAGATTAGGTGGAAGAGGAAAACATTGTTGACTTTAAGTTTGATGAAGAGTATGTTTTGGAGGAATATGAACAAGAAAAGTTTGATGCCTAGCTATAACTTATGATAAGGTATGTATTGTTCTAGAATTAATAGATTTGTATTATTTTTATATTTTGTGACGTTTTGTTTATGTGTTTATCTTTATTATAAACATAGATTGTTTACAAGTTTTATGATTATATATGTGTTTGTGTTTATGTTCTGATTGATTGTTTATGTGTTTGTGTTTATGAGTGTCTTATGATATGCTAGGATGTATTTATATTTTTGTTATTTTATATGTTTACGTCTTTAGTGAATTTGCATTAATTTTAACATTTTACATATATATTTTGACTGTTGACTGCCGCCTAATTTTCTATGCCCTGCCTAGGCTCCCTGGGTGCTAGGCCCCAGGCTGCCACCCTAAGAGCGTCTAACGCCTTTTAGAACATTGACGTCAACTAATCAAAGCACTCTTATCAAATGAGCAAATACTTTCAAGCATAACGTCATACCATTCTAAAAACCTAAACTTGTGACAGTTGTGTAGGCCTTTTTTCCCTAAGGAGATTTTGACTATTTGCATGTATCCGAAGCATCACTACTAAAAATTGTCCTCAAGTTAGCCTATTTTTCCATTAAACTTTGTAAAGAAAGAAAAGAAGATGCAACCTCATTATGTCTCTCCTCTTTGTAAATGACCTCATTAAAAATAAGATCTTATGTTGTGCATAAATGAAGATTGTGAAAGCCTTAGCTTGGTCAATGATTTTTTTGAACTTTGGTAACTTCCCAGTACTTTCAAAAATCAGGTTAATGGTATGAGTAGCACATGAGGTCCAAAATATGTGTGGCCTTTTCTCCTTTAACAACTTTGCGGCAACCACATTGTTGGTGGCATTGTCGGTTACTATTTGAATAATATTTTCTGACCCAACTTGTTTAATGTATTTGTCCACATAATAAAAAATTTGTTCAGCTGTATGTGTCTCTTTAGAAGTCTCCTTCGACGAAAGAAAAGTGGTTGGTACCTTCTTTGTAATTCACTCACAAGTTCATGATGCTCCTTTTTTTTCTGTTCGTCCAAGCATCCGTCATAATTGAACGCCTATTTTTTTTCCACTCTTCTTTATGTTCTTGAGAAATTCTTTAGTTCTAGCAACTTCTTCTCTTAGTAGAGGTTCCCTTAACTGATATTAACTTAGAGGTCTAAAACTCTGTCCAAATTACCAACCGCCTCAACAAATAACTTGAAGCTATCATTGTCAATTTCATTGAAAGGAACACTCGTTTCATATACCTACCTAGCCAAATATTTTTGCATAGAATATGTTCTCTCTTTGAAGAGTGCTTCATCAAGACTTTGTTGTCTTTTTATCATATTTCCAGTACCACTCAATGAGACATCGGGATTAATCATCGATGTTAACCTATCTATTGGCCAAGAACACGGGGCTCTTTCCTTACCCCTAACTTCTCCATTTCTTCCTCATCCCTAACTACATTCACTTCCTCTCTTAACAAATCCTCCTCTTTCTTCTTATTTTTTCTTCTTTTTTGCCTCCATAATTGCTTGCTTACACCTAGATTAATCATTCATTGTTGCCTTAAGACATACAATCACATTCTCGCTACGTGTGCTACATGTGCTTTAATTCTATAAACTCCCCCAGACACCACCTTGCCACACAACCTATATTTAAATTATCAAAATTCTTTGGGTCAACCAACATTCCAAACTCCCATCCGATATCATTAGACTTTCGTTTAAGTATATTTGATTATGATATTGATTGGGTAATAGAGGCTACCGAAGAATTACATTGAATAATTGGCTAATTTTTTAAAATTTATACCACCTAATAAATACAAATGAAAATTAAAAACATCAATAAAATGTAGTATTAAAAAAAAAATATTGCTTATACTTAGTTAACAACAATAAACAATTACACCTAAAATATTAAACTAAAATCTACAAATCAAGACATTAAACAAAAAATCACAATCTCATCAATATCTAACACAAAATATATTGTTTAGTGTTTATAATGTGTAGGCATAGCTAACTATCAATTGCACACAAAAATATAAAAGACAAAACCTATGAAACATTTTATCAAATACATGATAAGCATAGTTGTTATAGTCCAAAAATTGAAAAAATCATCAGTAAGTAAAATACCAACCTATATATTGCATAGTTAACAACAATAAACAATTATGCCTAAAATGTTAGCCTAAAATCTATAAGTCAAAACATTAAAAAAATTACACAATCTCATCAAAATCTGACACAGAATATATTGTTTAGTGTTTATAATGTTTAGGCAAAGATAAGTAGCGATTACATACAAAAATATACAATACAAAATCTATGGAGCATTTCATCAAACACATGATATGTATAGTCATTATAGCCAAAATATTGAAAAAAAAAAAATCAATAAGTAAAATACCAACCTTTTGTTGAAGAATAAAGTTGATGGGGTCGAAAATTATGGTGATTCGTGGAATTTTTTTAGAAGAAAAAAATTGGTGGTGTTTGGACGGTGAAGAAACAGGATGGAGAGGAAATGAGAAAAAATGTCATTGTCTGGATTTTTTTTTTTTTTTTTTTTTTAAAACCTTTTGAAACATCCAAAACGATGTCGTTTTGGATCCGGTTATTTTTAAAAAAATTTTAGAAGACGCAAAACGACGTTGTTTTGGGCATGTATATAAAATTTTATATACACCCAAAATGACGTTGTTTTGGGTGTTTAAAAAAAAAAAAAAAATGAAACCCTTATTCCTCATCCACCACCGCCTGCGCCTACCACGTACTGCCTACTGCCTACCTCCTACAGCTGCCTAGCCTGCCTATGCCCACCTAGTCTCCTGCTAGTGCTGCCTAGGCTGCCGGCCACCTAAACCCGACGCCTAACCCCTATTCCCAGCTCCTTGTCGCCACCTAGTTGGCCACCTGGGACGATTTTTACTTCTAATTCCTGAAGAACTCTTTATCTGTAGTTTCCTGCAGTATGGCTTTCTTCTTTCCCTGCAAATATCTCGTGCATGTCAAAAAGTGATTATTTCAATTACCTTGAAATAATCATTCCTTCCCTCGTTGAGAATTCTCAATGTTCTTCTGGACTTGGAATGGGTATTGCAAGTGTTGGAAAAATTAATGCTTAAACAGCCAGCCCTGCTAGCTGCCTCGACTGAGTGTTTTCATTTGACTATCCTCAGCGACAGAAGAATTAAGGGCAGATGGAGAAGAAAACCACTAACAAGAAGAAAAATGATTAATACTTAAAATCCCCCTCGGTGCTGATCTGACATCTTTTTTTCATGAAAATTGGAACTTATAAAAACCTTCATTTATCTGATTATTTGGCCAATATGCTGTACAGGATCCAATGAGAGGTGGCAGAGATGACATGTTGAAGACTTAGTCGGTATCATTCATGCTGGAGATGGAGCAGCCCTTGCCAAAGATGCAGTGGCTCCTCCAAGAAGACGTCTAGTACCTGAATTCATGTTGAAATTAGCTCGCAGCGTCAGCCCATTCTAATTATTTTTAACCTCTCAGATGTCAACCGATAAGTTTGTTACGCTCATTTTACTTTCCAAATTTGAGGATAATTGATCTCACTATATAGATATTGCATCTTATCTCAGTTGAAATCTTGCATGATATTGTGATTAAATATGCTACTTGTCGGAACAGATATGGTTCAAGAAGGGAAGGGAAGTCAGATGCATTATTGGAAATGAATTTAGTCATGCTTTTGCTAACGCTGGAGATCAATCAACTCACTTTGGGTTTTATAACTCAGAAGTTTATGATTGTTTGAAATCGAATCTGAATATTCTCAAAATCCAGGTTTACTTGAACTTGGAAGTATCTTGTATCATTTGACGGTCATTATAATTGTTATTTATCTAGGGTTTGCTTTTCTTCAATTAATATCAATAAAAAAAACATGATATGAAATTGGGTAAAACTTGGTTTAGAAGATTAAGATAGAATTATGAGTAAGAAAAGAAAAGAAAAGAAATTTCTAGAAATTAATGAAACAAGAAAAATTCCTAGCTATGGGTTCTCATTCAATGATTTGAAATATTTTTATGATTATTTTTTGTCACATTTATTTATAATCTCCTTTATTAATGCAATCTTAACCTTAGGAGAAATTGTAGTAACTGATAAGAAAATAATAAAATAGAGGTTTGGATCGAGACATTTGTCTGAAATATCTCCTTTAAATGTGTCTTTGATTATGTCTTGATTAAGTTAGTTTTCGATTGTCTATCAATTATCTAGTCCTTTATGAGCATAAATTCATTATGATTTCGCAATAAATTCCACACAATTCAAAATTATTGCAGCCACATTAAACGAAGAGGGCTTATGCAACTTTTTCATGAAATGAAATTCCTTAATACTTCAATACAATTTTGAACAAACTTGGATTCGTTAACTTTGTCCAGCCATACGCAAGTATTCCATTAAAGATAGTTTGAAGCCCTCGAAGAGAGCCAACTTGGTGATAGTGTCTTGGGTCCATGACGAACCAACAACATCTGCAGTTGCATCATGAACTACATAAAATCCTGGTTAAGATTAAAATGTTCCGACTGATATAATATAATGGTATTAAGTCACGGAATTAGTGAAAAAGGCAACTGGATGAGTAGCTTACTGGGTAACAGAATAGTATTCTATTCTGTGAATAATTTTGGACAAGAGGAGTGCTGTTGGTTGTGTAAGAGCTAAGAATATTAAAAGGAATGGGACCGGAAAGATAGAGAGCCAACAAGCAAGCATGGTGGCTGCATAGATAAACGAGAGAGGGGGAGAGGAAATTGTTAAAGAATGTGAGATGAGAAGAATAAAGAGAAACAAGATATTTATTTCTTGTCGTTGGTGTGTATTACAACGAAGGGGCTGGGTGGTATTATAAACCGAGACTACCTACATCTCCAAATGACAAAGTGACAAATAGATGGACAGGATTAATTGGGGGTGAAAATACCTTACCCCATTTAGAATAATACCCTTTAGATATTTCACCACCTTGGGATAATTACAACTGACTTTACTGAAAAACCTAGTGGGATAAAAACTTAAGTAAAGAAATACATAATAAATCCTAAGGGGTGCTGAACGTACTTCTGCTGCCTTTTTCAAAACTTTGTCAGTAAAACCCGATTAGAGAAAAACTTAGCAAAAGAAAAAAAAAAAATACAATATATATATATATGTCCAGAATACTTCTCATAGAGAATGCTCCCCCTTATCATAGCATAAGAACAACACTATCTATCAACTTGGTTGCTTTCTGAGCCGCCATGCCATTGCCATATACTAATTTCTCAAATGTTGATGTTGACAATGCTTAGTGAATAAATCTACAAGATTATTGTTGGAGTGAATATGTTTCACATCAATATCCTTGATTTCTTATAGCTCATTCGTTTAGAAGAACTTTAGAGAAATATGCTTGGTTCTATCACCTTTAATATAATCTCCTCTAACTTTGGCAATACACGCTATATTATCTTCATATATAATTGCTAAAAGGTCTATTATAGGAGATAAGTTGTAAGAAGTTTGGATGTGTTGAATAACAAGCCATAACCATAAACAATCTCTGTTGGCTTCATGTAATACAAGTACTTCAGAGTGATTAGAAGAAGTGGCAACAAAAGTCTGTTTAGTGGATTACCATGAAATTGTAATCCCATTAAAAGTAAAAACATATCTAGTTTGAGATCGAGTTTTATGGGGATTAGATAAATATCGAGTTGTATGGGGATTAGATAAATAATCGGCATTAGCATAACCTATTAAATCAAAATTTTTAGAAGACTCATATCAAAAGAATAATATCAAGTCAGTAGTTCCTTGGAGATAATGAAAAATATGTTTGATCCAAGTCCAATTCTATCTAGTAGGTGCAGAATTAAATCTTGCTAATAAATTAACTATAAATGCAATATATTGTATAATATATTGTGTCAAATATAATAATGCACCTCTAATATTCAGATAGCGTGCTTCAGAACCAAGCATCTATTGATCATATTCTTTAGGATGGAATGGATCATTCATAAGATCAAAGGATCAAACAAGCATCTAGATGCTTAATAGATGAATGTTATCCATATTTAAACCGTTTGAGAATTCTTTTCGTATATGTTGATTGATAGAAAAGTATGTTGTCGGAACTGTGCTTCATTTGCAGACTGAGATAATATTTTGTTTTCCTCAAAATTTTCATTTCAAATTCTATTTTCAAATATTCAACAACATCTTGGATCTCTTTAGGAATTCTAATTAAATTCATGTTATCGTTATATACTACTACGATAACAAAACCAGATTCTGACTTCTTTATAAGCACATAAGGGCATATGAGATCATTAATATATATTTTTTCCATCAAGTATTTGCTAAGACATTTATACTATAATCTTCTAGGTTGTTTCAATAAATGCGAGGATCCTTGTAATTTAAGTGAATCCATGCTCTTAGTTTTCATGTTAATTGCTTCGGATAATTTAAATTCTTCAGAGAGTTTCATGTATATGTCTATATCTAGTTTACCATAAACGTAAGCAATAATCACATCCATATAATGCATATGAAGCTTTTTTAAGACTACCAAACTAATCAAATATTTAAAAGTGATCACATCCATTACTAAGGCTTAAGTTTTTATCAAAATCAATACTCAGTCTTTGAGAAAAACCCTAAACTACAAGTTGGGTTTTATATCTATCAGTCTCATTATATTCATTTCATTTTCTAGTAAATACCCATTTAAATTCAATAGATTTGACGTCTTCAAGTATTTGGACTATAGGTCCAAAAACTTCATATATGGTAAAAAAAATCAATTATGCTTGAATTGTTTCCTTCCATTTAGGTCAATCATGCTTTTTTCTACACTTATTCACTGTATATGGTTCAAAACCATCATTTATAATTTTAGTGATTACTGTAAATAAAAAAGTTCTATTGATGACCAATTCATCATGATTATACATTTCTCTAGAGTAACCATAATTAATAGAAACTTTCTTATTTCTAAATATTACTTGTTGGTCTTCAAGGACTTTTGCCTTCTCTAAAGGCTTCTGTCTCTTCAGGAGGTAAATTAGGGAATGTTGAATTTCTGGTTCAATCATTATTTTTTATGTGACCATCATTAGTGACTTTTCAATTTTGAGGGATAATGTCTTTTGATCCAATATGTTGTTAGAGATATGCCCTAAGAGTAAGAAATATTTCTATAAATATAAACAATTATAATAATAAATAAAAGTACTTTGTACAATTAATTATCTCATTTCTCTTTTACATCATGATCAAGTTCCAGAGCTAGATCAATGATAACGTTTCTTGTTATATGAGGTGGTTATATATGAGAAACCTAGAACTTTATCATAGTGCGAATTAAGTTTACAACCTATAAACATAGTTAGATTCCTTGTTTAGACAAGGTTGTTGTGTCTTTTCCCTCCATGAGGATGATGACTTTCAAATCATTAAAGTAGAGACTTTAGGGTAAAGACATTTATGCATTATGAATATTTTGAATAATGACCATATGAAGTTTATGGTTCAGTATACATATCATGACTGAAACATAAATTGTATATCAGAGTAACTTCGGCGTACATACCTTAGTCCTGAATAGGTAGTGTAACCCTCTGGCTTGTAGGCTGCAATCTTTGACAAGAATAGAAAGTGAGATCTCTTAGTATAAAGGTTAATACATTGGCTAGTTGGGATTGTAAGATATGTAAGGTAAAAAATACTATTCCATAGATATAAATTCATAACCCCGTAATGTTTAAAGGAAATATTAAGGGTTTTACAAGGTCTTGAATGATGAATATTGACTGAATATTTAATGAAAAAAATTCATTAAACTAATTCATTCATTAGATATAAAATTGATCTCTAGGGCAAAGATGTAATTGGGGTAAATGATGGTGACGTAGTTGGAAATTTCCAAACCGTTTAATTGGTTTCACCAAATCCAGGAGAGTGGAATAAGAGGATTTTTGCATAGCTGAATCGATTAAAAGACATTGTTTTACCTTTTTTGTTCGTGTAAGAAGTTTTCAAATTGAAGATCTTCCTAGATATCACTTTCTCCCTCTTTGGATGAACATGATGGAAGTTGTTAATTGTGTAAAAACAATTTTCCAACACAAATACAAAAGAGAGATGATGGATCAAGCACAAGAAGAGAAGGAATCGGCACAAGAACAAGCCTACCCCTTGCCTTTGCCTTCAATTGAATAGATTCACTCTAAACTTGGGGCGCCCCGGAACCCCTTATACAGGAACCCCAGGGGTGCCTATGTAAATAAATAAAATAAAAGTAAATAAGACGTTTTAATCAAAACATTTATACTGAAAATACGGTTTACAAATAGTACATAGTAAGGACTCACTCTGACTACTCAACATACCCATGACTGTCCGAGATCCTCTACGTGAGCTCTGGACCATCTCCGCTAGACTCCTGACCTCAGGTACCTGTGGAGAAAGGGATAAGCAACACAGCCCAGTAGGAATTTCTACACTACACAGTTCTATAACATTTTACGTACATGCACGCGTCATACAATCACACACAAACATACCTAGTCATACTCTATCTCTTGTATACGCTAATGACACTATCATGCGTTCCCATTCATAATCATTATAGCCGCTATGCACAAGACACATTTACAGTCCGTACCGAGCACACCTTGGTGATACCACCATATATATATATATATCATATACAACTCGTCCGTATCTCATCCATCTCTTCACTTACGTGGCTCACGTAGCCTATGACATATATTCACGTATCGCTCGTGTCTCATAAGTCCCACGGAACATGAGTACCATATTCCCGGGGCATGTACATCTCACAATACGTGTATCCCCATATACCATGCCTCGTATACCATATATCCGANCGGACCATCTCCGCTAGACTCCTGACCTCGGGTACCTGTGGAGGAAGGGATGAGCAACACAGCCCAGTAGGAATTTCTACACTACACAGTTCTATAACATTTTACGGACATGCACGCATCATACAATCACACACAAATATACCTAGTCATACTCTATCTCTTGTATACGCTAATGACACTATCACGCGTTCCCGTTCATAATCGTTACAGCCGCTATGCATAAGACACATCTATAGTCCGTACCGAGCACACCTTGGTGATACCACCATATATATATATATATCATATACAACTCGTCCGTATCTAATCCATCTCTTCACTTACGTGGCTCACGTAGCCTATGACATATATTCACGTACCGCTCGTGTCTCATAAGTCCCACGGAACACGAGTACCATATTCCCGGGGCATGTACATCTCACAATACGTGTATCCCCATATACCATGCCTCGTATACCATATATCCGANTCCTCTCACTAACTATCTCATCCATTCCGTAATCCGTGGATATACGCGTATCGCCTACGTATTATCCATTCTATGACCCACCGACACATACGTATCCCTAAACTCTAACTGTAATCCCCCGTATAGTCATACGTGATATCTCTCATCCTTAATCCTTTTCGTATATACCCTCCGGTGACACAATCGTATGCGTCCGCTCGATATCTCACCCTATCGTATATTTCCGTAAAACCATATACGCATTCCGTAACGTCCGGATCTATCTAAATACCTAATGTGCCTATCCGATCATCACACACAGTCTCTATTCCCTAAGCCACAACAGTAAAATAAGTTCACATGCATAGCAANCACATACGTATCCCTAAACTCTAACCGTAATCCCCCGTATAGTCATACGTGATATCTCTCGTCCTTAATCCTTTTCGTATATACCCTCCGGTGACATAATTGAATGCGTCCGCCCGATATCTCACCCTACCGTATATTTTCGTAAAATCGTATACGCATTCCGTAACGTCCGGATCTATCTAACTACCTAATGTGCCTATCCGATCATCACACACAATCTCTATTCCCTAAGCCACAACAGTAAAATAAGTTCACATGCATAGTAAAATACAATAGAACAGTACAGTCAGAAAGTCCCTACCTCGATATCCGAACTATGGCTCCCGGACCTCGTTCTTTCTCTATCCTTCATTCGTATCACAAATCCATGCATTCCGGTGATTCCGGATGAGTCCTCAGAGTTACGGAGTCAAATCATGCAAAATCGGGAACCGGGGTTAAACAGATATTTTGCACATCAGGGGTAATACCGTAAATCCATAAATTACACATAAACAATCAAGCGGGGGTAATATCGCTAACCTGAAAATCCTTGGGGGTCTATACNGTCGTCACACATGGCAGGGGGTGAACTGCCAACATCCAAAACCCGAGGGGGGTGTCTAATAGGGGTGTAGGTGCCAAGAGGAGAAGCTGCAGGGGGCTGCCGTAAATATCCAGCTGCAGCCGTGGAAGGCGTCCACTTATCGAAAAATTGCTACGCGACCGAGAACGGTGATCGGGCACCACCACCGGCATCGTCTCAGCGAGGGGAGTCTATCCCGACCATCGGCGATGGCCAACGGTGGCCGGAGGTGGCAGATCGGNCGAAGGGGTGGCGGAAACTATCGGAGCTGCCTGCCGGTGATCCAGGCCTCAGACGACCGATCGGAGGCCACCGTCGGGATCGTCTGGCCGAGACGAAGGGATCTCGACCGGTGGTGTCGGCTACCGTCGCCGGAGGAGGGAGATCGTCGTTCGCCTAGCCGGATCTTCCTTGCGTCGATCCGGTCAATTTCGACACCGAAATGGGGAAGGGGCGGCCACGCCGAGCTCAGCACGTCGGGACGATTCCATCGCCACCGGTATTGGGTCCTATCTCACCGGGAATGCGAAGGGTCACCGGAGGCAACGATTTTCGGTGATCGGGGGTGTCTGAGCAGTTTTTTGAAAGTTCAGGCCTCCTCTGCAGTTTATATAGATTTTGGCTTCAGGGGTGTTTNCTATAATTTTCTAAACCTGCCCGAATTTCACGAAATCATCCCGAAACTCTGGAACTTCAATATAAACTCATTTCCATCTATATTCCACTCACGTGGTCCCCAAAATCCATAAAACGGGCACTAAAGATGAAAAATCTACGAACTTGTAAAAATTATATTTTAGTCCCATTTTCCCGAAAGCTCCCGAAAACCTATAAATGCACATACGCACAACGTCATCACATCCGTATCAGCCCGTTTACGTAACAATCACGTCGTATAAAGATTTTTAACTTTGAAATCTTTCACTAACACCCCTGATCACTGTTCCCGGGAATTCGGGTTACCACAATCTACCCTCCTTACAAAATTTTTGTCCTCAAAATTTCATAACACTACTCGTTCCCTCGCATACACATCACGGATGGGAACTCTCTCATACAAAACGTTGAAGTGAACGTCCACTTCACTCTAGCCCAACACACATCATCCGTCCAGAGTACATAACCTCTCAACATGGGCACACATATGGTACCACAAATCCTGACAACCACTGTGACATAGCCACTCTCACACCACTGTCTTTATCCATCTCTAGGTCTCAGAACATGCTAACCCATCACAGAAGTGGTTCTCTTGTCAATGCTGATTCTCACTTCCTTGGTAATTTCTGGAACCTCCGTAAACTCAACATCACTGTTCCCTTCAATACCGATCATCATAAGGAAAACTCACATGGCTCACCGCAACGAGCCTCACAACATGCTATTATTAATCAATAATAGCCCTCATAACACACAATCCCACCTATCGAGAGATGATCTCCCCAATTATTCCGACAGTCCATCACACATGCTTTCCACATCCCTTCCAGAACCCGGATGATATGTCCTAACTGGCCATCCGTCTGAGGGTGTAAGCAGCACTAAACAACATCCATGTGTCTACCACTCGTAGACCCTGCCAAAATCGAAAAATAAATCTCGGGTCTCAGTCAATAACTACTATCATCCGAATCTTATGCAATCCTTCTTATCACTATACGATACATTTGCCCCTCAGAGAACGTGGTAATTCCACTCTTGTGTCCATGGTGACGTTCTCCCAACTCACCTTATGTCTCTCAAATCGTCAAATCAACACTACCTCAACCGAACTTTCAATCATAAATGAGGTAACCTGTCCCCAATGTACCAACTATCTAGACATAAGTTATAATTCCTTCCTATTACATCACCTCATATCCTATCCCACTCGATGGAGCACCCATGGTTACTACACCGCTCGTCCATGCGATGGTACTGTAAACACTGAAGCTAAGGTCAGTCTGACCTTCAACTCAAAGAGAACTCACTCACAAGCTTCATCTCATTCATACCTCACTCCTCTCCGAGTCAATCCAATTGTCCAAGCAGTCAATCA
>JANLJB010004068.1:0-38487 GCA_026212285.1 Bursera cuneata
TTTTCTTGAAATCTAATTGGGGGGTCAGAGAAATTCCCCCGTTAGTATTAGCTTATAGAAGCTACTGACAACTGAAAATTTGCAGGGCAAATTCAATTGTAATTGCGATTGTCAATGATCTTGTAAGATTATCACTAAGTTAATGGAAACACATGATGACATACAAAAGATTTCTCAGACCATTTTATATATATATATATATATATATAAAGAATAAAAGCAAATGATAAATTTCATGCATTTGCTAAAATTAGGGAGGAAAAGAACACACTACCTCTCATATATAAATTTTTTCATGCGTGTGTTTCAGTACTTGTTTGTGTGAAAATATTCCAAAAATGTCTGTTGTGTATCATGGGAAGAAATCATAACGTTTTTCCTCAAATCAAAACCTTCCAGTTGCTATACCTGCCAAGATCCCATCAAAAGACTATGATGCTTAGAGATCAAGCAACATTCTGAAGATCTCTGAAGTACTCATGCTCAAGCGCTTCATAAGCTGTAATTCGTTTACTTGGATCCAAGCACAGCGTTCTCTGCAAATTTATAAAAACGTTTGAAGCCATGAAAATCACATATTTCCGAGCTGGAATACATCTTCCTTTCTCTCTCTCTTTTGTTTTTTGGGGGAAAAAAAAAACTACATATAGCTATTGTGTACTGAAACAGCATTTAAGTGTACATGCCATTATAAAGGATCATCAAGAACTATTTACATTCTCTTAGGTTTAAGAAACAGAAAATATGTAATTATATATGAATGGATATATTATTTATTTTAAATATCATTTAAATTTTTTGAAATTACAAAAAACAATAAATTAAATATATTTACAATACAATAATTATCATTGACCATCCCTATCTTTCCCTTTTTTTTTTTTTTTTCCTCATATGAGACTTTTACCTTTTTTATCTTCTCTCATCCTTAAGTTTTAAAAAAATCTTTTCTCAAGTCCTCCAGTTAAAAATTCTGTTAATTAACATATATTAACTTCCATATTTTAATAAATTTACCGTTTTACCCTTACTAACACATATAAAAAAATGACTTAATTTTTAAAAAATAATATTAAATTAAATAACCAAATAACCTTTAACACATTAAAATTATTTTTTATGGACAATATTAACATATATTGGTATTTATTTCAAAGGTAATTTGGTCATTTAACTTAATATTGTCATTGAAAAATTAGTTATTTTTTATATGTGTTAGTAAGGGTAAAATGATAAATTTATTAGAATATGAAGGTTAATAGATGTTAACTAATATAATTTTTAACTGGAGGAGTTGAGAATAGATATTTTCAAAACTTAAGGATGAAAGAAGATAAAAATGGCAAAAGTCCCGTATGAGTGAAAAAAAAAAAAGGTAAGAGTGGTCAATGATAATTACTCATTTACAATATATTCTAGACCATAATAATATAATTTCAAAACAATCAAATATCGGATAACCCATGAGTCTCCCAATAAACCCACTCCAATGCACCCATCTCCAAAATTTTCAAATGATTGGTTGAGGTAGGTTGGGGTGAATATTTAATGAATTAGATTGGGTTGGGGTTTAAACCATCCCAACCCCACATTTTGCCATCCACGTACATAAACTTATAACTTACCTTAGAAGATCAACTCCAGCTGGTTCAATACCGGGGACTACTGTTGCAAGGTCCTCCGTGGCAGTAGGAAAATTTTAGCAACTGTATCTTCTCAAAATGCTATAATACGAATTTTGAATACATAGGTCCAATACCTTTGGAATTTTCTTGGGGACATATCCAAGAAGACTACAAAATGAAGTAAATCCAGGCAAGGTTTTTGGCTCTGGTGTGCCCATGATGCTTCATTTAAGAAAGCAAGTGTAAATAAGGTTCAGCATAGCAGAGTGAAATATTTGCACAAACAGTGTTCAGCGGAAGAGTTAAAGATATCTAACTTAAAAATTTCCATCAATGTATTCATGGAACCCCTAGCACAGAACAAATGCTGATGAGTCACCATCTGAGTAAATGTACAAGCCACAGACCACACATCAACCGGAGTGGAGTAATTACCACCAAGCAGGCGTTCAGGTGCTGCATAATGGAGAGTTGCCAGCTGGAGGAAATACCAAATAATATGTCAAAACATATTGCTACTACAATGAGAAGATCTGTATCATACTTAGAAAGTGCAAAGAGACATGACTTTCCCCACAATAGATATGCTGTTCACCATGTCATTGACATTAAAAAAATTCATTTGTGATTGGGGTTGGGAGTTAAACTATTATCCATATAAAGTGAACAGCAATGAAGCTGGAAATGACATAAACCTATAAAAACATTACAGTCAAAGATTAAACCAAAGATTAGTGAGAGAAGAAGAAAGAATAAGAAAACAAGAATATGGTGTCAGACTTGAAACAAAGTGAAATAATTTCTTTCATAGGTAGGAGAAAGAAAGAAAAAGAAAATTGTGCCAGGATGATACCAGGATCGTTAAGAAAAGAGTCAATTTAATTAAGCTTAAAATGATGTAAGACAATCCCATAATAGCCAATAATGATAGCATTGGTCATTTAAGAGAAAGAAAATATTCAGAAGACATGCCTCCCAAATTTCTCCGTCAGTGAAAAAAATTCCTTTTGAATATTAGTAATAATCATTCCTAGTTACATCATAAAACTGAAAATAAGAGAATAATACCACCCAATTTTACTGTGCGAGGATTCTTAGCAACTGTTGGCTAGATCTTCATGAAATTCAGCAGATCAAAGTCCATATGGTAAAAAACAAGGTCAATACCGTCCTGAGAGCTTAATACATCCAGCAACCTGCATGGAAACACAATTACTTAATTTGTTCAGATAAATTAGTTAAAGAAAATTTGATTGCATAAGATGAACTAGCAACCAAATCCATTGCATCACAAAACTCGAATAAGGATTAAAAAAAGAGTACCAAATTGTAGCAGAAACAGTCAGCAGGTGAGGTGGCCTCTGATGGACGGTACCGTGCTAAAATTAATACCAAAATAAAAGAAGGAACTTACTGCATCTACAAACAGTTACGATAAGTGGATCTTTTAACGTTTGAAGTTATACCACTAAAGAATAACTGGTTGGGCAGGGCACTGCAGTTATCATTTTAGAAAGAGTACCATACATTATATAGTAGACTTGGGTGAATATGGCTTCGAAAATTGTAACTTAAAATTTTGAACTAATTATTATTATCCATTAATCTATTCCAACACAATGATTAAAAGAGTTGCTGAGGTGGTACTATAAAAACTACTTTAGAACTTCTCTCAATAGATTGGATTGATAAAAAGTTGTTAACTAAAAAATTAAGTTATAATAGCTTATGCCTTTGTGTATAAAATGCAAATGAGGGGGAAGAGGAATAAGATAATACTCAAAGGTAGAAAATTGATGCTTAAGGCTAACAAGTATAAGATGGTAATGAAGATTACAGATCACTAAGAAGCAAAAGCTCATATTCTTCCTTCAAGTACAATTGATGTACCACAAAAATACCACATATAAGCGAGTGCTAGGATCATGAATACAAGGATATTTTGATTTCTTAATTTTAATGCAGAATAAGCACAACGCTACAAAAATCCGAACAGGAAAATACCTTCTGTCTTAAAAATCATGTTAAAAAGAAAGCATTGAAGAAGAATCATAAATTTATAGGTTATATGTGAATGCATAACTATACCATAATGTCAAGATGCATCTCCTGAGTTGTAGCTACTCGACCATCCATCTGACAGTACTACCATCCTAACACATAAAAACAAACCAAAGATCTTGCACCATCTACTTAGCTTTTTTACTTTCTAACATGATGCATAGTGTGATCGGAAACAAAAGAAACTCCTTAAGTTTAAAATGTACTTTACCATAATGGTTCAGCTTGTCACTCTGGATTTTGCTTTGCACATAATTCACAGCATTTGGCATCGAAGAGTGATAAGTCATGAAATATTAATATGAAAATTAAATGATGCCCAGGCAACACATGAAGATTATAGAGTAGTTTTCAGTGACACATTTTCAACACTAAATTCCATGGAAATAAATATTAAGTATTTATCTAAACAAAGACATAGTAGTTTTTATTCTTATTTCAAAAAAGTAAAAAGATAATCAATTGTTTGAACCTCATGTCAATTTAAAATCTTCAACATAAGAGGTTTTCTTAATGGTTACAGAAGATGTTCTATGGTTTTCTTACCTGCAAAGCAGTCAAAATAGGTAAGAATGTTTCCTGATGATGTTTCATGCTCTAGGCACCTCAGAAGGGAAAATTCTCTGAGTATTGAGCCAGGGACACGTTCAGATGGATTGCTAATGTGTATCTTCTTCATAGCTATAATCTCGTCAGTCAAAAGGTCATGGTACTTGTCAACCATGCCAAATCTGCTTTATTGTCTTGCTGTAATTAGTTCTATCGCTTGTACTGAAAATCCAACAGTCATAAATACCACTACAACAGGTTCTTCAAGAAAAAAAAAAGTCAAATTAGATAAACAAAGCCAATCTCTCTACCTTATCTTCCATTTGTATAAGTGAAACTGCTCCACCAATTCAAGGAATACCTGAAGATGTTGAACTTTGCAAATGAGAAACAAAAACAAAATTCAGGAACAAGATGAAGTTGTTTCCAAATTAATCAACACAGAAACAATAAAATGGGACAAGACTCAATACCAAAACAAAAAATTGTTTTCTAAGACGTCCAAAATAATCTTACACCAAAAATTTTTTTGGTTTGCACCTAAGATTCAACAAGTTTTGCTAATCTAAGTTATAAATTTGTTTGACACTTCATCATATATTTTCAAATAGCAGCCTTTCTCTTCAGTAAGTAAAGCCCTACGGAGCCTAAAAAAATCTATTTCTACATTATGCACGTGGAAGAACATATCAGCACTAGTCCATGACATCCCAAAAGGATCAAACACTTATGAATGCCCATATGAAATGATATTCTTCACATAAAGATAATGCCCTTCAAGCAACTTGCAATCAGATTGTCATAATCCCAAGAGTTCTCCAATGCATTATTCCCCCAAAATATGAAAGAGAATAACCATTCCATTCCAACCATTCTAGATAAAATCAACAGATGATATATTAAATTTATATTTGTCTCATCTATTCCTCACTATCAATCTTTCCCAACAAAATTCCTGAAATCAAAGAAACAAAAAATAAAGAGGAACATGTCGGATTGCTATTTCCAGTCAACCAAGCACCAAATGGACAAATTGATAAGAAAGTCTCAGACTATTAAATAATTGATCCTCTCGAAGGATTATTTCAATTTTTACAGAACTGTTCACAAGCTAAGAAACGGAATGCCATTGAATCTTTGAAATCAAAAGCGCGAAGCTCCAGAAAGCTTCAGTAACAATGATCTAGAAAACTGTTTATATAACAAAACAGAACGTGGACATTCAACAGTTAATTCAACTTGATGTTATACACTTCTTTCACTTTCTTCATAATAATCAATTACGCACGATACGAATCCAGTAGTCTTCCCTAATGACTCTCAGTTGTAATTTCAAGCAAATTTAACGAAAATAAGATGCATAATGTAATCAGCAACTGCGTTTGGTTACTGAGAAAGAGGATTTTGATTTTCGTTAAATTTTCCCGTGCTTTCTCAGCAACCAAACCGAGCAAGAAAAAGAATGAATGGTACCAGTTTACCTCCGTTTGCGCTGACAAAGAGCTTGCATGCTTTTCTTGTTCTGGTATTAAGTTGGATATAACATATAATAATCCATAGGTGAAGCTACTATAACTTAAAATTTAATTGAATTTTACATATTTTTTATAATTTTTTATTTATTATAATTTATAAGTGAGAGTGAAAATTATACATAATTTCTATCGTTAAATTATAGAAAATAAATGATTATCAAATTATCTAAAATTAAATTATAATAGTATAATATTTTTAATCACTTGACAATTGTTGAAGTAAGGGTGTGTATGATTTTTGCTACTATTCCGTGGGATACTACTTTAGCCCCCTAAAAGATTTGGCCAAAATAATAACTTGACATTGCTCGCACTAGCCTTTCTCTTCCCCAAGAATTCAAGACTGTAAAGCGCTAGGGTTTAAGCAAGGCTCTTTACGGTTTACACTGGAGTTGTTTCGAGCGCCAAGCCCCCTGCCTCGATTCTCTAAAATTTAATCTTGGATTTCAAGGTAATTTTCTATTTGATATCTTCATTCCTTTTAGCTCTATCGACTTTCTTATTTGATCGCTTTGTTTGACATTTTTTAATTTATTTTTTTTCCATGAACTCTGTGATTCTCTTTTGATTCATTGTGTTTGCTTTCATGTTTTTATACTTCTTATATATTCTGCAATGAAATTACACGTTATTTGATGCATAAACTTCTCTCGCTTTTTATTTTTATTTTCTTGTTTTTCCCTTTAAGATCAATATCTGTTTTTTTTTTTTTTTTTAAATTGTTCATATTTGGTTGCGAAAAACCATGGTTGTGCAGCTTTTGAGCTCAATTCAATGCCTGAGAAGAAGAAGAAGAGTAGTTCCGCCAAGGCACCTGAAAAAAAGGTAGAAGATGAAAAGCCTGCTTCAAAGTCGAAGAAATTGAGTAATGAGATTGATGAAATCTTTGCTGGTAAAAAGAGGAAGAAGCCTGAAGGGAAAAAGTCTAGAAATTTGGATAAAAATGAAACTATGGAACCAAAATTGGTGAAGAACAGGAAAGAAAAGAAGAACAAGAGTAAAGAAGCTACAGAGGGTGAGTATGCTGACCCTCCCGCTCGGCCTAGAAAGAAAACAGAAGATGGGTTTTCCGTCTACACAGAAGAGGAGTTGGGTATCAATAAGGCTGAAGCAGGAAACACTCCACTTTGTCCATTTGATTGTTCTTGTTGCTTTTAGTGCTACTTGCAGATGAGGAAGTTTTTCCCTTTCTAATTTGCTGAGTATTAAGGTTTTTCTTCATCAAATGTAGACTATGAGCCTAACAATATGTGATTCTAATACAATTTACATAATAGTAACCTCTTTTTGCATGAATATTACTACCAACCTTATGTTTTGATAATATTAAATAACCCGGACAGTTTTCCTCGTAACTGATTTCTTTAAATTCCACCAAAATCCTTGAGGTTTCAGTTCCTCCTTGAATTTGGGATGGAAGAAGGCTGGTCTCACATAATACAATGAATGCAGCTTAAAGGCAGAAGTTAAAGCTGCACTACAAAGCAATTTCTTCTTCTTTGCTCTCCTAAAGTAAGAGCATAGATATGCATTATGCAATCAGAAGGTGCTGGATCAACTAAATGTTCAATATAAGAAGCAACTATTTTTTCAAATCTTACTCAACAACTACCAGTTTAACAACACATGTACAAGCAGCAGTTAATGCATGCTAAAATTACAGGCAAGTTTCTGTTTACCATTTAGCGTCAAATGATTCAAGTTGAGCAATTTGGCAAGAAAGCATCAAGGAAGGGCAGGTAATTTGGCAAGAAAGCATCAAGGAAGGGCAGGTCTGAGGTTGGATGCAGATGGGTGAGAACCACTAGCCGAATGTGACTAGTAATCTGCCAGTGCACATTTCGCGTCCAGGGCATTGTCCAAGTGAGAAGGCAGACAAGCAATCCTTTTTTGGAGAGTGTTGCTTTCCTCGGAAAGGTTTTAGTTAAAGCACAGCGATTTCTTTTTTGGATAGTCGTTTTCATTGCAAAACAATTGCAGGGGACATTGCTGGGTGGATCTGATATGAAAGAAACATTCTGAACATCTTTTAGATATTCATGGTTAACCGCATCATGAGCTATAATTCTCTGATCTGGATCCATGCGAAGCAATTTCTGTAAACAGACAAAAGTAGACAAGTGTCAGGAAAAGCAAATAATCATTGTATTTCTGTAAACAGACAAGAGTCAAGGAAAAGCAAACAATCATTGTGTTACCCTTTATTTTGTGCTTGCGGAGTATCAACATTTTCTCCCTGTAAACGATACCGTGACCATTTTATAATGATTAAAATTGATCTAATAGTTAGGTTGAACACTAGTAGTTCAGCCATGTTTTCCCTAAAGAATACAAAGACTTACTGAAAACAGGTCAATTCCAGCTAGTTCAAGTTCATGGAACACAATATAACAATATAACCATTGTCATTTGAAGATTCTAGAAAAAGAAATTTCAAAATTAATACATTCTCAAAGCATTTCTTACCATGGGCTTGTATTTACAAAATGTAGAAAGGTATTTTACGAAAGCCAATTCTTGCCAAGTTGCTTCATAAATTACATTATAAGAAGGATTATACTTGAAAAGGGAAGCATAAATAGGTGGTTTGTCAATATTGTGCAATACCTAAAAATCTCATACAATAGGCCCATCCTTTCAAACTGTGAGAAAAGAGGCCTCCTATACGCCATCTCCACAAATATACAACTAGCAGCCCACACATCTATTAGAGTAGAGTATTTATAGTCGTCAAGACATAGCTCAGGCATTTTATAGGGGGTGTTTACCTCTTGTAGAGAATACCAAAAGGATAAATAGAAAGTCGAGGACATCTACTGCTATTGTGTAAAGCATAAAAGGAAAATTTGACCAAGGTTATGTCTGACGGACAATCTTTCCTCAGAAGATCAATGCGATACCAACGACCTGAAGAAAATTTTGTAGCCATTTTGAAAGAATCAGAGTAGAGAGTAGAGCAACAGTTAAAAGTTTTACCACATATTATACCTATACATCTAAATCAAAACACTAAGAATAGATAATTTTCGTACCTAGAGAATATTTTTGCATCTCAAACGCCCAAAATGTTATAGGAGTTTTAAAAGAAATAAAAAGCTCAAACTAATTTAAACCGAATATGATAAGAGAGCTAAGACTAAAAGCTAAAAGCCAAAGAAAATGGTATTATACTGATACTTGGCGAGAAAATCCTTTGAGAGGAAGTAAAAAATCCTTGGCTAGTCCAAAATCTGTGAGTTTGAACTTGTTGGTATTGAGATCTATTAGAATACTCTCTGGATACAGATCTCGGTGGATAACTTTAATTGAATGACAATATGCTAAACCCAGAAGAATTTGCCTCAGAATAGCCTTCAAATGGATAATTGAAGAATGAAAATCATGGTTATTGTCAGGTCCACCACTCATAATATAAAAACATGGAGAATCCATCTGCATGTCTAATGGATAATGATTTGCTGTAATCTTTGACAAATTATTCTAAGTGTATTCATTTTCTTCTCCACACAAATGAAGTTCATATTTCTTCATGACAGAGAGCCGCAAAAACTGCAATAATAGAAGCTTATATTTTTTTTTCTTTCAAAGAAACAAATGAAGTTCGTATCTTTCAGTTTTATTATTTTCATTGTGAATAATTATGATAATATTTTATCTTTTTTTGATCAATATAACTTCACGTTCTATGTGAAGCATATATATTTTCCAAAGAAACATCACAATGGGAAACCAAAAGCATCACCATAGTGCAGAACATCAATGTATTTCAAGTCATGTTCTTTCTTTAAAAGTTTAAGAGATTGACATATGTGTAAACAAAAATATTAAATTAAACTAAGAAAAAGACCATAATTTCAAAAGTTTATCATTTTCCAAAAAGAAAGAAAGAATCGTTGAAGCATATATCATATACTTTCTAACAGAAAAACTAAGCTTTAAAACTATGTATACTGCAACAATAACATTCACAATGAAGTACTGAAAATGTGAAGCAGAATGATCTTGCTTACTTTTGCCACCGGCGGGTTTACAGAAAACTTAAATCTTTTGATGAGTGAATGCAGATCAAGGTCAAGGCATTCAAAGATAAAATACACATATTTCCCACTGTTAATTACATCTAGCATCCTGCATTCAATTTGTCATAAAAACCCTGAAAAAAAGTATATTCTTACTAGTATTTTTAATTAATGGCACATCAAACATGATGAAAGCTATCATATATTTTAAAGGAAATAGATAAAAGCGTTTTACATTATAAATCATTTTCAATAATGTGAAATTCAACCTCCGATATGTAATTCTCAGAAAAAAGATGTATGCTTAAATTAAAATGGATTATGTTTACGCAGCTATACTATTAAAGATCCATTTCTGCTTACAATCATGAAATTAAACAGCAGCAATTCAGTCATGAAAGGAATAGCTGCATATGCTAATGCTTCTGTAGCACAAAAATCCAAAAAGTACTAAATAATCATTGGCACATCAAGATATGTCTTATGAACCACACAAATACTTAAAATGGTGTACCAAATAAAAGTATATCATTAATTATACTCAAATAGAATTCAATTCATTACTGATTTGAAGTTACATTGAGGTGTATATGTAACTAAATTGACTTAATGTGCCAATAAAATGAAGATCAAGAAATATGGTCATTAAAGATTGACATGAAAAGTAATATGTAATCAAACTATCAACTACACTTAATAAGCTGCTTAAATATCGCGCTGAGAAATGAAGGAACGAGTTGGAATTTGACACTGTTTTAGATGATAAATTAATTGAAACCCAGACATCACAAAGCATAATCATAAAACCTTTCACATGATTTGAAAGCCATTTGGAAAATATTCTTACATAAGCTGATTCATAATCACGATAATATGTATATTATTATCACATAAATGACCTAAAACGGAATCATATATAGTTAAAACTGGTAGAAGTTTCCCCCTGCCTAATCCCATAGAAGTAGTTTGAAATATTTACTTCATAATTGCATAAGTTTAAACCATCTAATTACAGAAGGTATAAACAGCACAGTAAATTAGTAATTCACTAATATTGAGCAAATTGGACAATTTCCAATACAGAACACTAAAACATGCTATAGTTTAAAATTATATTGTGCAATTCTAACACTGTCGATTCCAGCAATTACAATTAATAGCCAAAATGAAGTTTCCACAAATCTCGTTACAGGATTGAACTCATCACATCTTCTGGTTATCACTATAAAATAAGCAAATTCTAGTAGTAATACGTGACAACATTGTCATGTTCTATCTGTTTGAGCAGGGAGACTTCTGTTACTACATAGCTTGACACACCTTCAACCTCTTTCTCAATAGTAATCATCTTAATTGCTACATTCTGCTGGTCTCGAGATTAAGGCACTTGTAAACTACGCCATACCTGCCTTCTCCTATCTTCTTAATTACCTTGTATTTCCACTCCTTCACATTCTCCATTTGATCAGAAACCACACAAGAGCAAGAAAAAAAAATCATAAAAGAATGATAAAATAAACTTATCAGTAAATATTGATTGTGCAAAAAATTCTAAACTGCGAAGTCCATTTCAAGAAAAAATTAAAAAAATAAAAATAAAATTATAAATTGAAGAGGAACAAACAGAGTCTAATCCATTAGCAGCATCTCAAATACAAGAAATATAAAATATATCATCGAGAAGCGAAGGACTAAAATGTTCATCCGCTACAATAAATTAATTTGTGCAAGAAATGAATTACAAAAGGAAAAAGATTCACAGTTGAAAGAAAATAATACTATTAAGAGCAAGACCTAGAAAGCTCAAAGAATCAATTAACAAAACCAAAACAAGAAAGCTAAGAAAGGAGGTTCAAGAATTACGATTCAGAACAAGAACGTCATTGCGATATGATATATATATATATATCCAACGTGAAGTAATAAGCTTGATGTTACGAGTTGGATTTGCACATTGACTTTTGCAGTAACTTTGCTTTGTTTGGTATTGGAAAGAAAGAAAGAAAGCAAAACCTGAATGCGAAGAATTAGAGAGAAATTTGGATGGAAAGTGTTTAGACTTCAGAGAGAAGAGATCGTGCAAGAAAGTTGTGTTGTGCTTCGATGCGAGTTTGTTCTGGAGAGAAGGGAGAGATTTTGTTCTATTATGAACTTATGAAATTCCCGCCTAACGTTTTTGTTGCATCTGAGCCGTCCACGTCGGCATTTGGATCTTATGAGTCACTAAGTTCGTGGACTATGATAATGAGGTACCGCTGCGGAGGAGATCATTCGATAATCTATTTGCACCGTCTGATGTTTCACAGGGTTAAAAGAGGGATTTTTTTACATCAAGACATGTGTTGAATATTCCAATGATATAATAGGTCTTGTATAAGACTTTTCAATTCTCGAATTGTTAATGCTTTCACCAACTCAATTGTTAAATGTTAGCTTTGGCAAAATTCTAAGATTTTTATTTACTTGATTTTGGTATTTTCTTTTTTGAAGACTACATGAAAAAAAGATAATATCGAAAATTCAATTTATAATATCAAAATTTGAATAAAAAAAAGATATATAGTTTCACACTTTTTTATTGTCATTAATTGGAAGACTACTTAACACACTCTGAATAAAGTACATTACAATATATAGTTAAAGTAATGTTAAGAAATTGTTGAAATAGACTTAAATTAAGAGGATGTTAAAAAATTAATTCATTTTTTTTTTTATAATTTATATGTCATAATTATATATCTAATGATAATAGTGACAAATAATATCTGATAATCAATATTGAACGTCCAATAGATTATAGTGTCTAAATTTTTTTTAAAAAAGTAAAATTTTAATAAAATCTCTTAAATTGGATCAAAATTATAAATCGTTTGACTTATAAAATGAATTCATTTTTTAGAGGAAATCATAAGTAAATTTTAATAGTCAAAGAATAATGCTCAACTTGATTTAGTTTTTTTTTTGTCATCTCTTCTGTTTGTTTCAGAATTCTAAGACATAAAAATTATAAGATGAATATTTATTACTTAAATTTGTTTTTTATTAATTTACTTTTTGTTTTTCTAATTAAAAGTCTTATAATTTCACTCATATTCTCTCCAAACAACATTAAAACCAGAGTTTCAAATTTACAAGTTTTATACATTTGTATTAAGATGAATTATTAACTCAGTTATAAATTTAAAATTTATGGGCCGGGCTGGGCTTGGAACTATGAAATGGCCCAAATTGTCTCCCAGAGAATTCTAGATGCAAGGAAAAGGAGAATTCTAGAAGTATAGATATATATATACACACGCGTAAAAAGAGTAAGCTCCCAACGCAACCCTCCTAAGTCTGACGCTCACAGATCTGAAAATTAGGGTGCTGCTTAGTCTCTTCTTCTTCGGCCACTCCTCTATTGAATGGACTTAACTTGTGGAGATCCTTGAAAGCAAGAATATGTTTGCACATGTTCGTGTTCTTACAGACAAGCAAACTTCACTTACATGTTCTTGCATTCAAGGATCTTTACAAGTTAATTTGAAGATGAATAGCCTTTTAAGAGATGTTCTAACTCGGATCTTTCATTCCTCAATCGCATGCAATTTTTTATGCGAGAGGCTTGAGAGTGATAATCCAAGCAGATCGGTTTGTTTATTTGTTTTTCTTTTTCATTCTTGTTAACATATTAGTTTTTCTGAGATTTGCATTTCCTCAGTCTTTCTTTAACAAGATTTATCAGATCTAATAAATCATGGACTGAATCTGAACTTATCTGATAGATCTTGGAGTGAATCTGAACTTTGTAAAATTTTTTTATAAAATCCGATAATTTTGATGTTGGAGGAAGATTTTGAAAATAATTAAACAAATTAAAATTAGATTGTTTAATCATAATGGTTAGAAAAGTATATTCTTAATATCTAATCTAATAAAATAGATATGTAATTTCAGAATCTGAAATTAATTTTTAGAAGGAATTTTAATAGAATAATTAGTAAATAACTAGTAACTAAATATAATTTATACCTTGTTATCGAATAAGTAACACAAGACCAACCAAAGAGTTTATAGAAAATAGTTAAATTAATTATTATATATGTATATGTATATATATGTATATGTATATGTATATATATATATATATATAACCATTAGGATGTTTGTAATGAAAGGCAGAAAGTTAGATTCTTTTATTATAATAAATAATTTTATTTTGAAAAATTATTTAAATACGCATAAAATTGTAACTTAAAATATATAAAATATATTTTTAAAATTGTATTATTTTTGCACACAATCAGGATAGATAAACCCTCTTTAATTTAATTACAAAGAGAGCCGAGCCACTCTCTTCAAAGTTACCAAGTGCCATTAGTCAATTCTTACCAAGCTTTCACTTAGGTGACTTCTTACCCCTCTAAATTAACAAATGCATTTAGAATACAACTCTGCAATACACATTCTTGGTCAACTGAAATTTAGTAGCCAGTGAAAATATAATTAAAAGAAACCAAGACTATTTTAAATACTAATAAATACTCAGCGAAGTTGCTCTTTCAGAAATCAGATTTAATTGAAAGTACTCATCACCTACGATTCTTATGAATGCAGTAATAGACGTTGAGAGGCTATCTGATGTTTTAGGAATTCTTTAAGAAGGCCGCAGGAAGAGGTTAAAAAAAAACATAAATCAATCGTTAAAGAGGCTAGTGTTTTTATTTCAGTAAAGCGCACACTCCAATATCTCAATTCTCACATCATATTAATGGGAAAAAAAAGGATAAAAACATTACCATTTAACTAATACCAATAAATTAGAATCACTTGAAAATAAAGTATCAAAATTCCAAATGCAATTCTCTAAACAAGCAAAATGTAAAGGCTGATTTATGTGCATTAATATAAACTTCTACAAAACTGTGCTCTTTCCACAGACCGATACCAAAATTCCGTCTAGATGCTGCAAAAGTTCAAGTACTGATGCTTCGAAATTAGATCTTGATGTTGAAGTAATCTGGGTCAAAGTGATGCAATCTAACATAACCATCTTCACCTCCACTCGAGAAACTGAGTTATAAATACAGTAGAAAATTAAGTCAATAAATTTAAAACTTCAATATTGATACATAATAAGTCAAAATCATTAATAATCATAATAACCCCTGGCTTAGCAAACAAATCATATTCAAGCCTAGATTTAAATCAAATGTGAGAGGAAACATCACATTGAGGCTGAGCTTCAAACAAGATAAGAAGAAATGGAGACTTAACAATCATTTCTACAGATCTCTTAAGTTTAAGAGCCTTTCCGCAACCATTTTTCAAGAATAATGAACTAAAATAAAAATAATAAATCTATACCTTTTACCATCAGGGTTGAAAGCCAGAGCATTTATAGGTCCAAAGTGCCCTTTCACGCCTCCAATTTCTTCTTGCAGAATCTGAAAACGCAAAAATCAAAGAACATCACAAACTGAAGAATTTGACCCGAGGTTCACTGCAAACAATAATATTGCAAATAAAAGTAGTTTAACCTTGTCAAAGAATTTGGCTTCAAATTTCCCAGCACGATGATCAGTTGTTGTGACAGCTGAAGCATCCTGACCACCTCCAATCACCACCTGAAAGTACAAGGGTATTCAGAACCAGATGACATGCTGTGAAGTCAAATATACAGAACAAACAGCATATACAGAACAAACAGAACACAGCATGAATCATCTTATAGCTATCATCCATTTGGTTACTTTGAAACAACTCCACCAAATCTCTTAGAAATTTATGTACAAATTACAGTTATAGGGTCAAGCACTTCATCATAGCATACACTATTACTACATCCTGAAACCTTGCAAACTGCCAAAACTTCTGTTGGCTGAAGCGTCGTATTAAATTTAACGTAAACAAGCAAACCATTGTTTGCACAAGTCAAATTGTCACCCAGAGGTGAAGCTACGAACTGGGTTGAAGTCTCAAATTCATTTTTACTGTAAACAAGCAAACTAATTCTTCACACCAATCAAATTATCACCATAGATGAATCTACGAAATCTTCAGTAGCTTAAATTTTATTTGTCAGTCTTACATTTCTAAAAGCATTTCAAATTCTGAAGATACGTAAAATATAAGATCCGTTATAGTCTAGCACCTTTACAATGGAAAAAAAAAGAAGGCCTAATCCTCAGTTAATTAATTTCTTCACACAGATATATAAAAGACTACACGCAAAGCTTCACTATGAAGATAGTGTAGGTAAACGTATCCATATTACACTATAAATCTTACCACAAGGGAAACCCTTTAAATCACAATTAAAAGTATCAGCTTCCATTTGATATTGTTGGTGCAGAATCTTCTTTCTTACTAGTAACTTAAAACCACTTGATTGAAAAACTCTTGGAAAGCGCAAACATAGAACAAGGACTATCAATCATACTTGGACATAAATGCAGCATACAAGCCATGGTGAGTGTATTGGCCATATCAAATAAAGATTAGCAATCCATGTTAGCTAGTAATATGCACCAGATAGATAAAACAATGGGTGTGCTATTTAGAGCATTAATGCAAGAAAGAAACTCATGAGGAAGAAAATGAAAGTCATTTCCTGAAAGAAAAATAAAGTTAAACCCAAGGTGAAGAGGTTAAGACCCCTTGGTTATTAGTTCCAACAAGAGGTGAAGAGTTCAAATTCCTTGGGATCAGCTAGTCAGGCCATTATATATCCCACTACTTTTCTCACTACTAAACTTTTAGGGTCTAAAAGTACTGCCCAATTTAGAACCCAATGAAAATCGAAAAGATCAAGGGCCTTCTGGTTATGAAAAACATGTAAAGTAAGAAAAAAATATAAATATAATGTAAACAATTATTACCAGTTTTTTCATTCTATCCATAATTAATATATTTACTCTGTTTCAAGAAGGCAGGGTCAGGATGCGCAGGTAGACAAATTCAAACATCAGGGCTATATGTTAAAGTGTTTATACTCTACACATTATTCATTGCAACATAAAAAGATTTAAAATATATATATATATATATATATTAATCAAAATAGGTTTATAACCCTGTAAAAACTCTTGAAATCCACAAAAACTAATAACACGAAGCCAATAATTCAGATCATCAGTTTATTATGACTTAACATTTCTTCTTATAAGATTTGGCGATGAATTTTAAAGCTTTACTTGATAGAGAATTGTGAATAGAGACAAATAATACTAATTTAAAGATATCATGAGTTCAGTATTTTGTATTAATTCAACATACCTGATCGAGAAGCGGAGACATAGCAACAGCATTGACTGGACGTTCTGTTACATATGTCTTGATAAGTGTTAAGGTTCTGCTATCCCAAAGCTTAAAAAAACATCAGAAAAGAACATGTCAGATGAACCAACAGATGAACCAAGTCTAGTAGAAAATTTAATCTTGAAAAATAAATAATACTAATGCCTTTTAATGAAACATGTTTGCATGAAAGAGCACCTTAGCAGATTTATCCAGGGAACCAGTAAGGAAGTGTGATCCATCTTCAGCTTTCGCAAGTGATGTAATTGTTTTTTTATGACCAGTTTCCTTGTCTGACTCTTTTAGCAATTTTCCTGTCTGCAAGTTCGATCAACAAGTAAAGCTGAAACATAAACTTCAACTCCAACAATCAACAAAACTCAAGAATGAAGAGCACAACTTTGAGATAAACATGGCAAATTAGGAACTAAAGTTAAAATAATTATAAGCATCAAGCTAGATATTTTGCGATGCCATATTTAGTGAGGTTATGATTGCAACAACTTTTACCAAATATTATAACAACTAAAGAAAAAGTTCCTTTGTAGAAGAAATTTTGACATATATGGCTTAACAAAACAACTTAAGCCATGACATAAAATTGTACAAGGTGATTCTAGCCATTACCTCAGCATCCCAAATACGAACTATGGAATCTTCACCACCACTTATGATAGTCTTGTTTAATGGTCCCCAAACAGCTCTGTTTATTCTTCCCTGTGGGCCCTTTAAAATGAGGACAGATTCACCAGTCTCTGCACAATGACAATAACGGCAAGATTATCTTAACACAATGCTCAATCGTAAATCAAAACATATTAATAAACACATGTAGTTAATATTATTAGAAATCACATGTACATAATATCAAGGACACAATATATCTAAAAATATCAATACATCAGCATGGAAGCAAATACTTACAATTTTTACTTCTCTTATATTTTTATTTTCAATTTTTGTTTGGAAAAGAAAAGACTTGCAATATAGACACTAACTGGGTTAAGAAAATTCGATAAGAAAGAGATTAAGATTCTTATTCAAGATAATACCTTTATGCTAGGACAACAAATGCTACATCAAACAACATCGTAGACAACTGAAACATATCACAACCAAGGTTGAGTTCCTGATTCCGGAATCACTAATTTACATCCTCTACACCATAAATCGAACTGCTAATTACTATTAGGAGAAACATTTAGAAACTTCAACATTCCAAATAAATTATCACGTGAGCAAGCCACAGGAAAGAATCCGATGAGAGAAAATCAAGTTATTCATCTCAATCCAGTTAAAGCATGTCATTAAAAAGATTAATATTGCAAAACCCTAGATAAAAAGCAAACAGCAATCGCGTACGAGCACTTGATTGTAATATGGATCAAACTTATAACAGATTCTTGAAGCACATACGTTCACTAGGGTCTCCGGCAATGCGCTTCACATGAATCGCCGAAGTTAATTCCATGAAAGGATCGGTAGTGATAACGGCAAGCTTATCACCGACGGCAAAGTCCACAGAACGAGCCGGAGAATCAAAATTGAAGGTGTACAACTGAGCCCCTGTTTGCACATTCCAGAGCTTGGCCGACTGGTCCGCACTCCCAGTAATAAGCAGCATCGAATCCCCTGCAATTACGAGTTCGTAAGAAATGACAACAAAGAAATTGAAAAAAAAAAAAATTAAAAGAAGAAATAAGAAAAAGCTAGGCGACTTGCTTGAGACATCGCAGCACCAGACGGCGCCGTTGTGGCCACGATAAGTTCCGAGACGCTCGCCGTTGTCGGCGAACCAGACGGTGGGAGTGTGATCCTTGGCGCAGGAGAAGAGAAGATCTCCGTCCTTGTTGTATTTGAGGTAAGTCAACGGCCTTTCGTGGCCTTTCATCAAGATCGGCCTCATGATTTCAGATGTCTATCAATCAAATCCTTCGTTTCTGGAAGGGCCAACGAGAGGGAGGAAGAAAACCAACACTCTGTAGTAAATTAGGGTTTTCTTCTGAGAGTTTGCAAGGGTTGTAAGAATTTCATAGAATGGGCCTACTGGAGCCCCGATGGTTTGGGCTTGGATTCCTTATAGTCGGTGTTTCTGGTTAACCAAACTTTTTCTTAATTGCTCAATCTCTTTTATTTATTTATTTTTAATTTATTTAAAATTAAGCTATAAACGTTGTAATAAAAATTATTTTCTCTCTCTATTTCTCCTCTTTTCCTATCTATCCCTCTTCTAACTTCTATATTTTCTCCTTCCCTTTTTGGTTGCTCTCATGTATTTTTTCAATTACAATAATAATAAATTATTTATAAAACTTTTTCAGATTTAGTTAAAGGATGCGATATTTGCAAATAAAAAAAAAGTGCTTTCAACACCCATTTTATATTTAATTAATTAATTTTTATAAAAATATTTTACGATATAAACATTTCAATATTCCCAAATTAATATGTTTCATTTTTAATTACACAATCAGTTATATGTGTGTTTGATTTATAATTTAAAGAACTTTAGAAACACTTTAATTCATATTCATACATATAACTTCGTATATATTAAAATAGAGAAAGAATGTATTCAGATATTCATGAAATCATAATATATTATGAATCTTTGAAACATAAAAGGAACTTGATGCTGCGTAGAATACGAGCAAAATAAATTCAATATAATTTTACAAACATCAGCCTTCGAAACTTGGAAGAGGTTTCAGGATTGCAGAACATCCCGATTTTTATGTACAACACAATTTCACTTTGAGAAATCTTTTAAGACAAGTGCAGCAACATCTCCTTGTTAAAAAAAAAAATTAAGAAGCCCTCTTCTGCTTGTACCTTTTGGCACAGACAACATACACCAGCATGTTGAAGAAGCTAAGTGCAGCTAAAAGCCAGAAATAGTAATCAAGATGGCCTTCATTCAAGTTATCTGGAATCCAACCAGTTTTCCCGCCCTTAGTTGTGAGGTAAGTTACCACTGTCAGTATAAAAGAGCTCAGGTAATTACCCAATGACGTTGTTAGAAGTGACAGTGCACTGCACAAGCTTCGCATGGCATCTGGAGATTGGTCGTAGAAGAACTCAAGTTGCCCAATGAATGTACATACTTCAGCAGCACCCAACAGGAAGTACTGAGGAATTTGCCAAAAGATACTTATTGGCACGGCGGTATCTTTGTCAACCAGCCCGAGCTCTCTTGCCAGCTTCAATCGATTGATCTCCACCAAAGCAGCGGCTGACATGCACAGAACTGAAAGAAAGAGGCCAATTCCCATACGCTGGAGCTCTGAGAAGCCCCTCTCTTTGCCGGTGAACTTCCTCGCAATAGGGACAATTACCCTATCATAGATAGGGACCCAAAAAATAACACTGATTACATCAAAACTGGAAAGAGAGGCAGGAGGAATGGTGAAAGAACCAATTGATGTGTCCATCACCATCCCTTGTTCCACAAACATTGTAGACATTTGGGCATAAACGGCAGAAAATACAATTCCAGTCGCCCAGATAGGAAACATGCGGATCAAAATTTTCAATTCCTCCACCTGTGTCACAGTGCAAAGCACCCAAGGATTGGAGTAATCCCCAGTTTTGATCTCAGCATCTGATAGTACAGCAGCTTTATCAAGGCACCTGCAGCAAAGCAGGTATTAGATTCTCTTTCCACCTTTTTTGGGAGATTAGATGAGTACTACCACGAGGAATTCAAGAAATGCAAACTAAGAGTTCTATCCAAATAAACTGAAGCAATACGTAAATTAGGGTAATGTAAAACACAAACACAAAAAGAAAAGGGTCATTAAACAGAGAAATTAAATCAATGTCACATAGATTGTCTTCAATTCTTGTTTGGAAAAATTTGGCTTGATAAAATATTAAACAGTAGAAGATATTGAGAAGACTGCATTTACCTCTGTCTTAAAATTAAAGGCTAATTGAGACAACATTTACTGATTAAATTTGATTCTTTACAAAATAATTGTGAGAAGTGCCAGGAAAATAACTCTTCAAAGAATCGAAAGAAATAAATCTATCAAGAGCCAGTACCAATCACTATCATAGTAGAATTCCACTAAAACCTCCTAGATAAATGGTAAACATAGAATAAGACTTCCAATTCATAACATGTGTGAGCAAAAAAAAAAAAAAAATGTTACAGTCCAATAATAATTTTCCTGAATATAGGAACATGTTAAGTACAAAAGAATAGATTGTGAAATTACAGAGCCGGTCCATCTAAACATGGCAACCTCTAAGTGGTGAAAAAAGCGCCTTCATAATCTAAAGCTTATAAGCAACCATAAAAAATAAAAAACTACATACAATCAGGAGTTTCAATTCTACTATCCTTGTGTAGTAGCAATGGAAGTGAGTCCCCATCATTTTCTTGAAAAAAATTAGATCAGTTTATTTGACATGCTCAGAACCACATCAAATAAGTCCATCAAAGGACCATAAGGTCAACATTCCTACTTGACATTATCATTTTAGTGATCACTATTTAATGCGCCTATCTTGCGATTAAAAGAAAAATAAAGTAGAAAGGTATAACTTTCATGGGATGTTCAGAAACACCCCACCATACACACAGCAATATTCCTATTTTAACATAGCAAATAAATTTTTGTGATGAGAAAATGAAGCAGAAATAAATAGTTTAAAACGAGAAAAGTGTTTAAACTCAGAGAAACAAAGAACAAACTTACTTAAGTTCATCACTGTGCTCAATTTTCCGGCTTCCTTCAATGGCTGAGGTTTTGTCTTGAGTTTCATACAGAAGACTACTGTCGGCAGGTACATCCAAATTCCACTTACGGAATGAAGCAACCAATACTTGACACATTCTTGTAATCGGGCTTCCCCCTGGTTTTTGAAATCTGTAGAGGGGAGTTCCCGCAAAGAAACTTGCAATTGCAATGCCCATAAATAATGCAGGAATTCCAAACCCTAGGCCCCAACCAGCGTTGTCTTGAATCCACACAAGAAAACTACTTGATATCAGAGCACCAATGTTGATAGAAAAATAAAACCAGTTGAAGAAGGATCCCTTCTTTGCTCTTTCTTTAGGATCAGTATCATCAAACTGATCTGCCCCAAAGGATGAAACACATGGTTTAATCCCACCAGTTCCTAGTGCAATCAGGTAGAGCCCAAAGAAGAATACTGCATACTGTGCAGGAGTAGCTGATGGGCATACAGAACCCAAACATTCAACAGGCTTCAGTGCAGGAACTGATGCCGAAAGAGTCAATGTGCACATTCCCTATTCGAATAACAACTATACGTCACTAAACACTTCATAGAAAATTGGCAAAAGACATGAAAACAAAAGAAATTGCTGCAGTTAAAGTAAGATGAATTACAATAAAGTAAATTGTGGAGAAAGCAGCGATGGTCCAATATCTTCCCCAGTAAGCATCTGCTAAGATGGCTCCAATAAGGGGTGTCAGGTAGCAAGTGCCTGCCCAGGTGGTAACATTTCTTGCAGCAGCTACATTTCCTTCGTGTAGTTTGTTGGTAAGATAAGTTACAAGATTAGTGGCAATTCCATAATAGGCCAAACGCTCACAACATTCCGTACCTGTATTTCAGATTCTGAATGTCAGAACTCAGAACTATTCAAGAAAAAGCACTATAAGTCTATAAAGAAGAATGATATATCACCCAAAATGAAAGGGCATGCTCTCCAATTTCCAGTGTTCTGCTTCAGAACAGGTTTGCCACTAATGTCAACTGAACCATCTCCTGTGTACAATTGACTGCTTTCATCCTAAAGACCCAGCATAAAAAATCATGAGTAAGATAATACAAGATCCAATCTTCTAGAGAGGGAGAGAGAAACAACTTTAAGAAAATTGTTAACTATAAGCAGGAACCAATGATAATCTTAACCAATAGCAATAACAAGAGATACCAGATTATCATCAGTTCATACCACATCTTAACCAAGCGAAAGAAGCTTCAACATTAAGAAATAATCAGAATTCAGTTTGGACAAATTTGCTGAATTTAAAAAGTTCTCCATCGAGTTTTATTACTAGAAGCATAAATATGCGCCAGATATTACAAGGATAACAGATTGACTAACAAAAGTAACCTTGCCTCTGGTACATAACACACTTCAGTACAGTGGCCTTCAATACAAATATATTTAATCAAAGATAGAACAGGAAAAAAGCATTTAGCAAGAACAATTAATTCTAACATTGGCCCATTGGTAATGACCCACATAAGCATTAGCGAAGATATATTTAACCAAATAATTAATCATAGAAGTAACTATCCATGGCTCACAACCTGTTCCACTCCAAACAAATTTCAGAAGCTGCAAACATAAAGTTTCCCTTTTGCCAAAAGAACACAAAAAGTAAATTAAAAAAAAAATAATAATAAAGTTCAAGAAGAAAATGCTTTATTTGTCTCAATCAACATAAAAAAATATAAAAAAAAACTCAAAAAAATAAAATATAGAAACACCTTTCACTCGAGCTGTAAATCATTTACAATTCAATGAAGTCCAAACCCAGATTTCATAACAAGGCAATACGAAGTCACGAACTAACTAAATCTACTATTAAAATAAAAATCCCACCAATTAAAAATCCCTAAAAACAACCAAAACTCTTAGAATTAACAGTTATGCGCATCAGGTGATACACCAAAAAAGCACACAACGTGTTTAAACTTATACCTTTGTTCGTAGCAAGAAGGAAAGAAAAAAGTCAAAATTCAAACTTTAAAAACTTAATATTGATTCAACGCATTCAAAGCAATTGAAACAAAACAAAGGCAACCTTAGCATGTCCTTCTTCCAAAAGCAATCTTTCTTCGTCCCTGGAACCCATTTTCCAATCTCTTTGGGATATGAACTTCTAGTATTGAAGATGGATAAGAGAGAAGCAATCAATAGGAAGAGAAGCGAAGGAGAAGATACTTTTCGTCTGATTAAGAGTTGAACAATAAAGTATGGGCCATGGAATCTTAGGTGGATTACTTGATCAACTGTGTACGCGTGTACGTTTAGGTACTCGCCAATTGCTTACCTGTGAATCATGTGTGAATTACCCAAAAACTCCCCTGTCATTTTGTAAAATGGATGAAAAAATAAAACAATAAATTTGATAAAACTAATTATATATTTATTTAGACATTCAAACTTAATTTATATATGTCATTAGTATATTAGGCTTTATTGACAAAAATATAGGCGACCAAAACTTAAATAAATAATTTTATATCTATGATCAATTTTTATAATTTAACTCGTACAATTTGAGATGGCATAAAGTTATTCTATAGATGATTATCACTTTATTTATTAAAAATATTTTATTTTATTTTTCTTTTTATCTCACTAATAAATTTATGAGATGTTAAATTATATGAGTTAGATTGTAAAAAATGGTTATAAATTCAGTGTTAATATAATATTTGACTATAAATTTATAATTAAGTTTTTATCTTATTTATAATAATATAATAAATGTAAGTGAAAAGTTAAAAGAAATTTATTTTCAATTGTAAGAATGATAAAAAATTTGTGTAAAAAAATTGAATTTCCGTACACTAGGCTTTTACCAAAAGCTCTCCGAAATTTGGATTATAAGATAAATATTAAAAAAGTAATCTTAATGTGTAACTTGTTAAATCCTATGAACTTATATGTTTTAACCGTAAAAATCATTATATTATCTGGAAAATTATATTAAATTAATTATTTTACTTAATTTAACTAATTTTATAATGAAAAGCACAATTTTTTAGATATTTTAATAATTTTTTAATTGGAATACATAAATTACTACGGGAAATATGTTAAAACTACCAAACTTAAAAAAATTGGATGAAAATAATAGTAAAATATTAAATTATCTAATGTCTTATAAATTCATATAACTAAATGTTAATTAAAAAAATTAACTTCCTATCTCTATTCTATTACTCAGGGATATTTCCGTAATTACGTTCATTGAAAACTTCGAGGTATTGTGACGATAATGATGACGTGATGGCTACCTAAATATGAGGATAGATAGGGTGGGTTACCCCATTTCGAAGCAAACTTTCTTCAATGCAATGATTTTAAAATTTTATTACAATATTTTTATTTTTTTAGAACAAAACTATTTACATATCTTATTAAATTATATAATCTTTCTTGCAATATAATATTGTTAGGTAAATAAAATGAAATACAAATATATTTTATTTTACATAAATCATTATATGTGTATAATATTTCTTTTATTACAAAGATAAATTCGATATAAATAAAGATAATATTATATATACATAATGATTGGTAAAATAAATAATTAATATATTAATTATTTTCACTTTCATATATTCACTTTATTACTCATACTTCATATATATATATAATATTTTTCTATTATTAAACACTTATTTCATATATATAATATTTTTCTATTATTAAGCACTTATAAGGTTAGGATAAACTCCCTTAAATTTAATATTTTTTAAAATAATAATTTAACTATTATATTTTAATAAAACTTAACATTGATATCTTAAAAATAACTTATATTAAATATAAGTGTTATATTTAGTTCAAACCTCAAAAATGTTAGTTGATTTTCGTTATTAAACCAATTTATATTAAGCATTTAATCCAAAAGTGGTAGGTTTATTGATTTACAGTTAACATACGATTGAATCACTTTAATAAACTGTATTATTTATCTTTTAAATAAACATAAATGTATTTAAAATTTTATTGGGATTTTGCGGTTGTGATAAACCCGTTCCATCTCAGTCTCTCAAAAAGCTTAAGCCCAAAAGGAGATGAATTGGGCCTTATTATCAAAACCATGGAAGAGTGGCCCATAATGCTTTGGGCTTACTTATTTACGAAAATAAAAAAATAGACTAACGTGATGGGCTTTTTACCATCAAGTGAAAAGGGCCCATCATATTAAGAATCATCCAATTTAAATCCTTACCATTTGACTGATTTTTGTAATTAAAAAGAAAAATCTTTAGTAAAAAAATAATTGTAATAATAATAATACACACTTTATGAAGCCTTAATATGTGGTTTAAAACACACATTAAGATTATCCTTCTAAATTTAATTACAAAAACTCCGACAATTAAAAACTTCTATTGCTGTAAATTTATTACATTAACGAGCAAAGCTATTAGTTTACTATGTGCAAGTTATACATGGTATAGTGTACAGCAAAAGCACAAGAAAGGTTGGGGTTTGTGATTGTGACTAAGAAGGAAACTCACAGCATAGGGAATTTGAGATTTAATTGTATTATTATTGTTTTATCCATGAGCATGGAAATTGGGACCCGCCTTTATCATGGGAGAAGTGAGAACCCTACTCTATTCTCCCACCGGCCACTGCTTCTCATAATTGTTAGTAATTTGAAAAATTTTATTTCATCGGGAAAGGTTCATTTTTGCTGGATTTAATTAACGGAACAATGTATGTATTCGATCCCCAAAAAAAAAAAATATATGAATTTTTTAAATAAAGCGAGTTATCTCATTTACAAACGAATAAAATATTAAGACAAATATAAAAAACTACTAAAATTAAGGATGTGATTCAAAAAATTACGCCCACAAATCGATTATGAAAATTTGTGTTACGTGTTGATTCCTAACAAGACAATCCAAGAGTCATTTGGTTATAATAACTGGTTATCCTTGTAAGGAGGTAGGAAACACATGACATGACATCCGTGGTTTGAATGTAGACAAGAATGAAGTCAAATAATTGGTTCGGTCATTAATAATATTCTTGAGTTCGCTTCTCTAGAATGATAAAGAAAATTGGTATCGGATTCGCCGCGTCTCCCGAGAAAAGGTCGGTCTTCTAGAGCTGTTGCTATTTGATATATGATGGCACTGTCTGCCACTGAGCACTGGCACTAGCCGCCGGTTTTACAACTACTTAATAAGTTTCCGCCTGTGGAATAGCCCTCCGCTTTTGACTTTGAAACGAACTAAACAACTACCACTCCCTCCCGGTCCCGCCCCTGCTCCTGCCTGCCCTCCCCTCCAAGCAAGCCAACATTATTTCGCCCTATTACAACCTTCTTATTAATTAATCGACTAGCTTCAACCGGCCCTCTTCTTTTCCTCAACCCGTTAAATTATACGATTTTCAACTGTTTGACTTTAAATTTAATATATATCATTTTTAATAGAAAAATTAATATTTTTCCCTTCAGTATCCGCCACAAATTTAATCTTTTTGATTCAATTACACTAACTAATTTTTCAACAGTTAAAAATTCTAATTTTGATCTCTCTAATGCGTTAAAAAAAGAGAGGTCAATTTGTTTGATGGTAAATATATTTGAGGAAACATATCAATTGAATTATTTGAGACAAAAAAACACCATGAGTACTCTCAAGAAATCACTGATACAAGTTTTTTTCATATATTTTAAAAAAATCTGATTGAAAATTATAAATAAAATCTAAAAGTGTCATTAATTTAGTCAATAAAATAAATCCAAAGTCGAATTTAAATATCATTGTTTCATAGATATTTTTTCTCTTTTATATATATATATATATATTTGACTTTTAAGAATCTCGATTAATTATACTTAAACACTTAAATTTAAGTAATTAACACTTTGATATTTATATTTTAATAGAAATTAGTAAGAATTACAAAACACGCCTAAACTAAAGGAGGTGTTTGAAAATTGATCTGTCTTTAAAAAATTTAAATACAATGACCCTGTATATGATGACAAACAACATTTGATAATATCTAACATTATCTGATAGTGCCCGATGCCAAACGTCAAACATTTGACCAGTCATCATATCTAAATCTTTAAAACGAGAACGAGTTTTTAACAAGGTCCATAATTTGGGTGAAAATATGAAAAAACCCTACAAATTAACATTGACATCTACAACTAATCTATAAAAGAATCTGGGAATAGATTTCACTTTTATTTTGCCCCTTCCTTCTTTTACAAGAAATCTTGTTTGGCATAAATATGTTCCTCTCCCTCACTCTTGTTAACTTTTTTTTTTTTTTTTTTGCCAACCGCAGTCTCATTCCAAGTGTAAGGTTCCAAATCCAAAATAGAAAAGATATGAAGACACTTTGAAAGAAAGAATAAAGAATTATTGAAAGAATGTTACCATATATTGTGGTGCAATTGATAAGAACCTTGGAAGAACCATACCCCAAAAGTCAGCTATTGAAGTGGGAGAGTCCAAAGTCTTATAAATCCCACACAAGAAGCCTATACTTCCAATGTGGGATTCAAGTCCCATACCTTACAATTAGGATCCTAACATTCCATACTTTCAATGTAGGATTCAAGTCCCATACTTTGTAATTAGGATCCTAACACTGTAATACTGGCGTCATCACCTGCGTCGCACAATTGCAACCGAGAGACATGATGTAGGCTCTGATACCAATTGATAAGAACCTTGAGAGAACCACACCCTAAAAGCTAGCTATTGAAGTGGGAGAGCCCAAAGCCTTATAAATCTCACACAAGAAGCCCATACTTTCAATGTGGGATTTAAGTCTCATACCTTGCAATTAGGATGCTAACATTCCACCACGCTCCGCAGTTGAGCACATCATACATGCATGTGACCAAAAGCTTGTTTAACACGGTGATTCCTTATTTGTGATCAAACGTTCAACAAATATCTCCATCAAGGAAATGGAATCTATTAAAGCAAAGATATCACTCATCCAAAAAGGAAAAAATTAGGGAATTTTAGGTCCTGACGAATACAGACCGAGCGATCTTAAGAGAGAATTGAATGGAGTTAATATGCATGAGCATTTTCGTCTCTCTAACACTCTTTCGACAGGGACTTGCAAAAAATTAGGCTGTTTGGCTATTTTTCAATCAGTCCCCTAATTTTTGATATTTTGTCTAATTTCGCAAGCCGTTTTACTTCAAATCAGTTCTATCTCAATTTGATATAGCTGGAAATGGAACCAAGTCAAAGCTTTAAAAAAACCATATCTAATTGCTGAGATTCTCAATTAAATGAATTTATTAACGTGTAATCTCATTTGGATGTATTAACCTTGTTGGTCAAATTAACTTAATTATCTCTGAGTGCCTTGAGAATACAGCAAGGAACAAGATGCTTTTGGATTTGGTGAAGAAGAACAATTGTTTCGACTAGCGTTCACACAAGCTTTCTTTCTTTTTTTTCTTAGCTTAATTTATTTCTCTTGTTAGCTAGGTATGAAAGTAGCTAGCAAATATAATATAGAAAAGTAGAGCATTTTCAATTTGAACAGGCTGCTTTTGCATTCTTTGAATTTATAAAGTAGATAAAGCTTAAGCTAAGAACGTGCAACACCACTTCGATTGAATAATTATTTATTTTAAGATTTATTATAATTAATTGAATAAAAATTCACATATATATGACATGAACGTGGTACAACCATGTGTTACCTAACTTTTTTTTTTTTTTAATATTCAAATCATTACAATTATTAACTAATATTATTGTTTCTTAATCACCATAGTGCAAACATAATGACATTATCAATTATATTATTGTTAGTTATAATCATTTAATTAAGGTTATATTTAATTCACTGATTAGCTATATATATTCTCTTATCGTCGGAGTTTTTTTTTTTAATTTTTAAAGATCTTACAGTATATAAATATTAAAATTGACATAGATATGCACATGAATATTTATTGTGCGTAAACATGAATGGTAACCGAAAAACAAGAAGAAATAAAAAGATTGACACACATAATTTACGTGATTCGATAGTGTGCTTATGTCCACAGTTGTATAGCTAAAAAATCCACTATGAAAAAAATATAATATCACAGAGTTACATAAAAGTTGTTTATATAATGAACCTTAATCCTAAAACACTCTTACTGTACCGTTTTAATTCCTTACCCTTTGTTTCATCAACTAACGGTACCGTATACAAATATGAGTCACATAATCAACCATATGATTGTCATAAATTACTCATACATGATAAGATTTTTTAAAAATTTAAATAAATTTGTTTATATAATATTAAACAAATGAGGATTTCGTATTTCAACCTTCAAATTTTAAGAAGAAGGTCAATAAAGAAGTTCACTTTAAGCGTATTAGTTTTGATTAATTATAAAGCTTGATTATGAACCTAACACGCTTAATAGATTATGTTCAGAAGATTAGAAATTTAATTAAATAGTCCGAGCAGTGTTCCAATGATCTTGGATTACACAATTTTAATCTATGACATTTTTGTAATGGTCTAAAGTTCAATTGTGCCAGCTGCAACGTCAAATTTACACTTTACAAGTTTAGTTTACTATAAATACCAGATTATTTGATCAACTGTTAGGTTTGAAATTGCCTGTTCAACTGACTTGTTTCATTAATTAATATTAAAATCAAATGAGGTTAGTTGAAATGTATTATCGAATTCATTTATTAATTAATAAAAGTATAAAGTGTATTAAAGTTGACGAGTGACCATTGACCAGGGCCGATTGATGGATATTATGTGGTCATGGAAGACGTCAAGAGTCCTCATTTAACTTCCATGTTTAGTCTTTATTTATTCATTTAATCTTTAATTATTCAATTCAAAAGTCTACTTAGGCTTATGGAAAATTATAATAAATCACCCAAAATTAGTGAGCCTCTTAAAAATAGTCAAATCCCAAGTTTTTATTGATTTGTCTAACAATTTTCAATCAAATTATCAGAATACCCCTCCATATATAACATATAAACCCATCTTTCCACTTTTCTAACACTTTCTAACAGGTGAACAGTCTCTAAAAACTTAAACTATTATCAAACATTCACATAAAAGTTATCAGACTTGTTAGATAGTCATCAAACTCGTCAGATCGTCGTCAGATAGGAGAGAATAGGGAGTTATTATATAAGAGATGTATCATTGTTCATTCACTTGGGTTTGGTTAAAGAAATCTTATAAAACGTGGGAGTTGGTTATTTTTAAAAGACCCTTTAATTTTGGGTCATTTCTCGTAATTTCCCTAGGTTTATTAAGAATTCATTGGCTATAGCAGTTTTGAAGCACTCANGTAATTTTTCCAACAAAGTTTAAGATTAAGATTCTGATTAATTCATAATTATTTAAAGCTATGATCTCAGGGACGTGATGTCAACCAAAATATCTCATGCTTGACAAGCGAAGATTTTGGCTTTCAGCCATTCAGTGGGTCGACAAAAGTAAAGTTGATTAATTAATACCCGAGAAAACTGCAATCTGTGTACAACCATTGAACCTCCTCAAAGGTCGATTAAATTTAATGATCAATTACAACATTGATTGATTCAATTCAACGGTCTATGATGTTTACTTGACCTTGGCAATAAGCAATAATCACTACGAAAACGAACCTCACTTGGTGCTGCTAAAATACCATACACAATTACGCACAAAATTTCTCAAAGAACTCCGTCAATTTTGGTATCCACTCAAGTCTCCATTATTCACTTTTTCAATGTTTCGTTTTTTCTGGAGTATTGTATGCTCCCAGCGATAGCTTCTTAGCTCTTTCCTTTGACCCCGCGTTGCACTTCCTATTCATACACACACGTATATATATATATATATATATANCGAACTCTCTACTCTCTTCTCCAAGCAAATCTCAAGCTTATTAGCAATTCACAACTTTAATTAGTTTGTTCATATTCTGATCTTCCAAGGTTTCAATCATGGTTCTGTCCAAGACAGCTTCTGAGTCTGATGTTTCCATCCACTCCACTTTCGCTTCTCGTTATGTTCGAAACTCACTTCCTAGGTAAATGTTTTTGTGGTGTAATACTTTTATTGAAATGTGTTGTTTTTTTAGCTTGGTTGATGATCATGAATGAATGGAGGAATTACGTTGTATTGATTTGCAGGTTCAAGATGCCGGAGATGTCGATACCGAAGGATGCAGCTTACCAGATCATTAACGATGAGCTGATGCTTGATGGGAATCCAAGGTTGAACTTGGCTTCTTTTGTGACTACCTGGATGGAGCCCGAGTGCGATAAGCTTATGATGGCTGCCATTAACAAGAACTACGTCGACATGGATGAGTACCCTGTCACCACCGAGCTTCAGGCGAGTATATATTCTTCATTTCTATATTAAATAGAATATTGTTACGTAAATGTTAAATCTAATTTTGTTTCTTGGAATCTCTGGAGGCTTGGTTGGATGAAGTTCCAAGGAAGAATTCTATTCCTTTTTTTTTTTTTTTTTATAAAATCTATGGTGGAAGTTNTTTTGTTTCTTGGAATCTCTGGAGGCTTGGTTGGATGAAGTTCCAAGGAAGAATTCTATTCCTTTTTTTTTTTTTTTTTCTAAAATCTATGGTGGAAGTTGCTTGCTTAAAACTTTTTGGCTCAGGAGCGATGTTGTACATTGACCAAGTCAAAGGCATCGACAGATGAAATTGTATAGAATATATCTAGCATGCCACGGGTCTAACATTGAGTTTTGTATTGATCCAATACAGAATCGATGCGTGAACATTATAGCACGGCTCTTCAATGCTCCTTTGGAAGAGTCTGAGGCAGCCGTCGGTGTGGGAACGGTGGGATCATCTGAGGCGATAATGCTCGCAGGCCTTGCATTTAAAAGAAAGTGGCAGAACAAGCGCAAGGCCGAAGGGAAACCCTATGACAAGCCCAACATTGTCACTGGAGCCAACGTTCAGGTATCAATATATATACAACTCATCAAATCATGAACAATTTCTTCATGAATATTAGTGGAAATTAACTATCAAAGTTCAGGATGATCGATGAAGCATGTAACTCAATTCCCTGTATGCATTTTTTATTGTATGTATAGGTATGCTGGGAGAAATTTGCAAGGTATTTTGAGGTGGAGCTGAAGGAAGTGAAGCTGAGGGAAGGCTACTATGTGATGGACCCAGTCAAAGCTGTTGAATTGGTCGATGAAAACACTATCTGCGTCGCTGCTATTCTGGGTTCTACTCTCAATGGAGAATTTGAAGATGTCAAACTCTTGAATGATCTTTTACTAGAGAAGAACAAGGAAACTGGGTACACATCATCACCGGATCATATTTCCTCTCTTATTATAGAATGGTAAACATGATAAAACTGATAAACCAATAAGCTTATATATCTTGCTTTCTGATTTTACAGATGGGATACCCCAATTCATGTTGACGCTGCTAGTGGTGGATTCATTGCACCATTTTTGTACCCAGAACTTGAATGGGACTTCAGGCTTCCTCTTGTGAAGAGCATTAACGTTAGTGGCCACAAGTATGGGCTTGTATATGCTGGAATTGGTTGGGTCATTTGGAGGAGCAAAGAGGACTTGCCTGAAGAACTCATCTTCCACATCAACTACCTTGGAGCTGATCAACCCACTTTCACCCTTAATTTCTCTAAAGGTAGTTACTGGACCCAGGTTATGGATTCTATAAATTTTTCTTGTAATATATAGTGTATAGTTTCGGATAAAAATTTTGTACTGATCTATCTTAATCTGAATATTTCATAAATTTGTGTATCCACTGTACCTTGAAAATGTGTTTTAGAGTTAATTAATTTATAATGTGTCAACTTGCAGGGTCTAGTCAAGTAATTGCACAATACTATCAACTCATCCGCTTGGGTTTCGAGGGATACCGCAATGTCATGGAGAACTGTCATGAGAACGCCATGGTACTGAAGGAAGGACTGGAGAAAACTGGACGCTTCACCATTGTTTCAAAGGACGATGGGGTTCCTCTTGTGGCCTTCTCTCTGAAAGACAACAAACGCCATGACGAGTTTGAGGTATCAGAAATGCTGCGCCGCTTCGGTTGGATTGTGCCAGCATACACCATGCCAGCAGACGCTCAACATGTAACCGTGCTGCGTGTTGTGATCAGGGAAGACTTCTCTCGCACCCTTGCCGAACGTCTTGTGATAGACATCACAAAGGTGCTGCATGAGCTTGATGCGCTCCCTGCAAAGCTCTCTCTCACCAGTGAATTGCCGAATGGAAAGAATAGCACCGTGGTCAAGAAGACCGAAATCGAGACTCAGAGGGAAATCACTACTTATTGGAGGAAATTCGTCTTGGAGCGCAAAACTAACAAGAACAAAATTTGCTAGTTGCAAATACGGCTTTAACATCGCTCGGAACTTATAATAACTTTTTTTGGATTAATTATAAACTTTTTTTTTTTTTTTGGTTTCTGACTTTTATTTTGTAATGTTGGTGGTTTTAATGTTAGAGGCCTTATTGAANGTTGCAAATACGGCTTTAACATCGCTCGGAACTTATAATAACTTTTTTTGGATTAATTATAAACTTTTTTTTTTTTTTTTGGTTTCTGACTTTTATTTTGTAATGTTGGTGGTTTTAATGTTAGAGGCCTTATTGAAGTTATTTGCAAAAGTATGCTATATTCTTTTATGGAATAATAATATCGAGATTTAAATATTAAGTAGGCTTTAAGCTTTTAAAAAAATAATAAATTTAGCACGGTATTATAGTCATAGTTGCTTAAGAGTCCAAATTCAAATATCTTCTCTATCACTTAATTAAAAAATTATTAAAAAATTATTTTTGACAACTTAACAAATAACAAGCTTAATCTCAAAACAAATGGAATTCATAATATTGTCAAGATTACTTTAATCTAAATTTGTTCTTATGAAAACAAAAGCATTATAATTTCTGTTTCTGATTTTAAGTGACAAACAAATGGTATTTTCTTAAGTTTAACATTTGCAAGACTTCATTGATTCTTTAGAATCTACAGCTACAATTGGTTTAGGCAAGAATGTTTTATTGCACTGGATGAAGAATTACAATTACTATCGGCAAAGCTACCAACAGTGAGAGATGCTGGTTAAATAAAAACTTCCATTTAAAATATATTCAATTTGTATTTTAACTCTTTTCCAAGGCCGGAGCTGCGTCTAAGCCTGGGTGGTAATGGTTCACCAGGCCCATGAATTGCTGGCTATACGTAGCAATGCTGTTACTGTAAGAGGATTCTAATTGAACCCCAGCCATTAACTAAGTAGCCCTATAGTAAAAAATAAGGTTTTTATTTATATATGTTAGCAGTTAAAAATAATAACTTATATATGAAATTTAATATTTTATTAATTAAATATAAAATTAAAAAAAGATTAATTTTTTATATGAATTTATAAATTATTGTATTCTTTAGCCAATTTGTTCCTCCCTAAACAATAATTATACAAAATATTTATTTACATTAGTGTTGGTTTTTTTTCTTAAAAAAAAATTGTATATTAGTTTAGTAAAAATATTGCATAAGCCTTACGCACTTTTGTGATATACACAAGGCATGATGAAGCTAGCTAGCTAAAACATACTATATATTATAAGCCTCTCAATCACATTATTACTTGAACAAAGGCTTTGCAGTTTATTGCATGGCGGGCTCGACTTGTAAGCCAAGTGTTCACACTAATTTTTCATCCCACTGCCCAAAACAATTGCCAAAATCAACAAAGCTGGATTGAAAAGGGAAGAAAAAGTCCTCTTGATTCGACCAAAATCTGAAGTGTCAACTTATGAAAGTCCCACTCGCTAACAAATGCTTCAGCACAATCGATTGCCATAATTGCATCTTGAATGATCTAAACCACGATCCACATAGGCTCTCCACATTTCCATTCCACAACTACCGCACTAGCACTAGACCTCCACCAAGATCGTAGTATATATAGTCACTTAGCTCGCTGCTTTTTGCTGGGGAAATTAAGTGCTTATTGGTTGAGTACAAGTTAGTTTTCTAAGTCGGGGAACAATGGTGACCTCTAACTTGAAAGCTTGCTGCCTTGTTGCCTTGTTCGTGTTCTTGGTTGCTTCAGAGGGTTTGATTAAGGGAGGTGATGCGGCTGGAGAGTGTGGGAAGACTCCAATTAGGTCTGCAGCTGCTAGCTTGAGCCCATGCTTGAGTGCAGCTGGGAATGCTAGGGCTGCAGTGCCACCACTTTGTTGCTCCAAAGTTGGTGCCTTGATCAAGACTGCCCCAAAATGCCTTTGTGCTGTGCTGTTGTCACCTTTGGCAAAGCAAGCTGGAATCAAGCCTGCTATTGCTATTACCATCCCCAAACGATGCAACATCAAGAAGAGACCAGTTGGAAAGAAGTGTGGAAGTAAGTAAATTAATTAAAAGCCCATTTTGTTTTGTTCTTGAACACATTGAATGTTTCTGTTTTCGCTTTTCATTGAATCAATTTGTTTAATAGCTAAACCAGCACTTAGCCAAAACCCATTTCATTTGCATACTAAACATGCATTAGATTGTCATCCTCAAATACAATCCCTTTTGTAAAAGAGGATAAAAACTTCTAAATTTCTAATGTAATGCTTACCAAATATGGTAAAAATTTCTATACTTGCAAGCCCATGAAATTTTAGTTGAACAACATTTTAGTCAACAAGAGTGGTGCAATTGGCCCATTAGGGAATGACGTTATAATTCTATATTTTAAATTTGTTTAACTCATTAGCTTCAGCAATTGATCCTGCTTTGGTAATATACATTTTGTCCTTCTAATTAGTGAAAATACAGTCTAAACTACAATTTTATTTTTCTGCTCTTGCAGGGTACACCCTCCCATGAGAACGAAAATGAAAGTAGCCAACCATGGTGGACAGCAGTGACAAATCGAATGTTGCGAGATAGAGAGTGATAAATAAATGGCCATCAGGGTCATTTGATTTGACCCATTTGGGCTGTATTAGTTTGGTTCCTTTCTGTCAATTTAAGTGTTGTTCTTTTGCTTGATATCAACTATCTTACGACTCATTGTCTCTCTCCCTTCCATGTATTCTTTTTTCACAATCTTCTTTTGGTAAAATTTTATAAATTAATATTGACAAACACACACTCGACAATCTAATTTGCACAAAATTGTGACGCAAATATCAATATCTCACAAGTGGTAATTAAAAGGTTGATTTATTAGAAAAGAAAAAGAAATTACAATACCATAAATTCGCCACAATATAAAATATAGGGATTTTTATGTTTTGGCCTTTGTGAGAGAATTCGACTTTTATTTTCTAAATAAGAGTGGTTCTATTTAACCCCTAATTATTAGCTCTTTAGCCCCATTTAAAAATTAAATGAGGGTAAAATTATCAAAATAAATAAATAAATAGTAGTCTTAATGTGCTATAACCTAAAATTAGTATATTTTCGTGGTCTTAACATGTTTCTTGGGTACACCCATAAATAAATGTAACACTTATTGTTTTCATCTCCTTATTATTATCTTCTATTTTCTTACTTATTATCCTATACTATTACAACTTCTTCGCCTTTTATTTTTCAAAATAATTGCGCTAAGCTCCAATAAATTAATCAACATCCAATATATATATAACAATAATTCAATGATTTTGTTAAAGATAAAAATGAATAATGAGAAATCTTTATGAAGTGGGCTTTTTTTCATAGTAACACCCATTACAATGTGGTAGAATAATTTTCTTTTCAATAAATTCTAGCATTATAAAAAAATCTAACCGTCTTTTATTTAATATTAATGGCTAGACAAGCTCTAGGATCGATTAAAGAGATTAATTAAAATGCTTGTAATCTACCTATCTTTTTGTTCAATATATATTTATGTAGAAAAATATAATTGAAGATGATGATAAAAATTAAAAAAGGATAATATATTAACTAAATTAAAAAGAATGGATGAATAAAATATAATGAATCTATGAAAGGAAAATAGGAGAGATAATTTAAAAAAATAATTAAGGAAGATGCACTATCAATAAGAATAAGTATATATATGCAAAATTGATGGAAAGAGAGATATAGAATAGAAGTAAATAATTTATAATAAAAGTTATAGTAAATATGATAGTTTTACCCCTATTTAATTTAGAAATGGGGGCTAAAGAGTCAATGGATGTGGGCTAAATAGAACAACTCAAAACTAAATTTTGATTTTTGTTATGCGACTCCAACGGTTAGACTGGTCCAGTAAAGTTAATGGGTCAATACTGAATGATAACCCATTATGATGCCAAGTAAAACCTACCGGGCCATATCTGAAATGGCCCAATGGACTGTAGCTTGCATTTTGATCCAACACCCACAATATGGGCTTGGACTTAGAAGCAAATGCTAAACTAGTTATTATAAATTAAATGATTTGCCATGTAAATCTAGATCCCAAATATACATTTACTTATGTGGTCAGATATGTCCACTGCCAAAACACATTGGAATTGACTCATTTAAGCTTAACAATTATGAAGCTACCATTTACTTCCAAGCGATATAACTATAAACTGATAGAATGATAGTTTTTTGTTTTGTTTTTGGTCTCTAATGATTGACAGTTAGATCGTTCTTTATGGGTTTCTTAAGTTTCTGATCTTTCATGCTCGACAAAAAAAAAAAAAAAAAAAAA
>JANLJB010004075.1:0-12562 GCA_026212285.1 Bursera cuneata
GGGGAAAATTGGCAGTTCAACAAATCTTAGGAGTCTAAAATTCCCCCTCGTAAATACAACTTAGAAACGGGCTAATATCGTAATGAGGTTAAAGAAAATAACAGAATGGGAAGCACTATTCACATCTCTTCTTCCTGCTTCCGTCTATTCTGCAATTCATCATATTAGGGTTTAGGGTTTTGATCCAGTGCACTAACGCTTCCTTCTCTTTCCTCCGATTACTCTTACTCAAACGCCACAATTTGCTCTGCATTAAGATTTCCGCGTCACAATGATGTACGGTGATCCCCACCAGCATCAGCATCAGCATCACTATCAGCAGAATCAGCAGCAGCCTGGTGGCGGCGGCGGAGATCAATTCCACCGTGGCCCACCGCCACCAGGTCTGCCAATGATGCGTCAGGCTTCAGCCTCCTCCAGTACTCTCAACCCAGGCGATTATCACCACCCATCCGCCAATCCTCCTTACGATGGTAACCCTTCAACTCTATGCAACTGCCTGTATATATACGTCTGCTAATGTGTATGGAATTTTCGTGGTTGTTTTGTTTAAATTTATTAATGCTGAACGAACTGAATTCAGATATTTTAAAAGATAGTGTGAATTAAACAATTTTAGGGATATTATTATGGACTCTTTATTTTTCGGGAGCTTTTGGAGATAAAAAAATTAGAAGGTACTGAAGTAGTAAATTATTGGGTACTAAGAATAAACACGCGTGTGTACGTGTATGAAGTTGTTGGTTTATTTAATTGGGATTTGATTGCTTGCTGTATTAAGGGTTTGGATTGGCTGAATGGATTTTGATAGTAATAAATTTATGTGAGAGCTTAATCGACTGTTTTAGAAGATGATTTGAATTGTGATTGAGATTTTGGTATTTTAAGTTATGATGGTTGTCTTTCTGATTAATTAGTTTCAAATGAATTGTTTTTGAAGCTCATGGTGACAATTTTGCTGCAAAAAGAATGAGAAAGCTTACTCAGAGGAGGGCAGTTGATTATACTAGCACTGTTGTGCGATATATGCAGGTTTTTTTTTCTGAATTTTATTTATATATTTTACGTTTCTATGCTTTTTGCTGATGCATCTTCATCCTCAAGAGTTTGTGATTGGTTGTCTCTGGTCTTAATTTTATCTCCGTGTTATAAGATTATACGGTTCCAGATATATCATTATGTTCTATAGGTTAGATGTATTTTTTAGTCATTGTATTTCATTTAAGATTTTATATTGAACTGTATTTGTAGTGTTGTAAGATTGCTTACTATTATAGATAAGTTGATTGTCTATAAGACAGAGCTGGCCCATTCTTTTCGTCGCACAGAGTCTGATTTATTGGGATATTGAGTGACTAATTATTTTTGTTGTATTTTGAATTTGGAGTTTGAATTGGCTTTAAGCTCATATCAGTTTTTCTTCAGGTTCGAATGTGCCAGAAGGATTCAAGGGACAGGACAGTTTTGCAACCTACCCCAGCAGCAGCAATTGATGTAAGTGACGTTTGTCCTTATTTTATCTTTTTTAGTATCCTGAATGTGGCTGACCAGAATCTTGATAGTGGTTTGATTACTATGTTGAGTTTGAATTCTGAGCTTATTTTATGTGAATGCTTCTCTTATGCTGACTGATCCTTGGTGCAGATGTTACCTGCAGTTGCCTATTCTGATAATCCATCAACAAGCTTTGCTGCAAAGTTTGTTCATACATCTCTAAACAAGAATCGTTGTTCAATTAACCGGGTTTTGGTATGATACACTAAATCACACTTTCTTATAGTTGTATTTTGCTTAATAGTTTTTCTTTATCTTTTGTGTCTTAATTTGAAGATGCTCAGTTCCTCTTGCTAATTTGACTAGTATTGTTTAATGGTTTGTTAAAGGTCAACCTAAGAGGACTTGTTTAGGATCCACCAGTTCCAACCTAAAATGCTAGTTCTTTATCTTCAAACGAGAATCATTGTTAAAATAATTCGGTTTTGTTTTCTACTTGGAATTGAAGCTGTTCTGATATTGGTCCTTATGTGGAAGCAATATTCGAATTGTTAAGTCTTGGTCTCTGTAGATGATTTCATCCAGAAAACAAGGATATGACCCATTTCAGGTGAATTTAGCAGTAATTTTGGCATCCAACATGGGCAAAACCCGTTGAATCTGAAGACTTCAAATCTTTTTCCATGTCATAGAGGCCTAGCATATGTATATTTTTAATTTTATTAACATGGAATGATGGCTTGCATAGGCTTGCACTTGGTAGTTGACTAGGCTTTAAATGTGTTAGTGCTAGGTGCAAATCTTGGTTTTGAGGAAGTAGCAGGTGCTTACCTTGTGATGCGAGGAAAATAATAAAAACGGAATCATGGACTTGCTGCCTCCAATGCTGTATTTGTTATTTTCACACCAAATTTTAACTATACAATATATACTTTTATGTGAGAAATCATGGTAGCAGTAGAAATTTGGACGTGCACATAGAGGTCTTTATTCTAGTATATTTGTAATTATGCATATATATTAGACTTTAATGCCTTTGGGTTTGTAATTGGTCTTAAGCATGATAAACAAGATAGTTTTGTTCTTATGTCTGGTCATCTTTGATTGAATTTCTATCCATTTTACTGATATAATTTTTTTTCTTTTTTATCATTAGTGGACTCCTACGGGTAGGCGTCTTATAACTGGTTCTCAAAGTGGAGAATTTACTCTTTGGAACGGACAATCATTTAATTTTGAAATGATTCTTCAGGTATAAAATAGTATTGATGAATGCTTGAATTTGACTAGAAAGGACCAAACTAATAGCTTTTGGTTAACTTTTGAATATATATGATCTTTTTACTGTGCAGGCCCATGATAATGCAATTAGGTCTATGGTTTGGAGCCACAATGACAACTGGATGGTTTCTGGTGACGATGGGGGTGCAATAAAGTAAATATGTATATTAATTCTTTCTGGTGCTATATAGCTGTTATTGTTGTCAAATCATATAGTCGTTGTTTTCTTCAACAGAAACACTTATATTATGTTGATTTAACAAGTGTATGGCGCAACTATTTAGGTATTGGCAGAACAATATGAATAACGTGAAGGCCAATAAATCTGCTCATAAAGAATCAGTTCGTGATCTAAGGTGTTTATTTCGTTTCTTATTCATTTATTTTTTAGCGTTTTCCTGCAAAGCACTTCTTAACAAATCTTTTTGAACAGCTTCTGTAGGACAGACTTGAAGTTCTGTTCTTGCTCTGATGATACCACCGTGAAAGTTTGGGACTTCGCTCGGTGCCAAGAAGAGCGTTCATTAACTGGTAATGTGCCTGGACTAGTCTTTGGAATGTGATATTCGGTTTGTGCCCCCAGTTTGGTTTTCTTTTATGACGTGGAATTATTGTTTGCTGAATACTTGAGATGCAGATAGGACTGCTGATCTCCCCCACTGAAGCAATCTATGTATATAGTTGTTATTTATCTATTTTTATTTTTTATTTTTTAAATGTCACTGAGTAGAAAATATGCAAAGTGCTTTCTTTAACAGCATTTTGTGCATAAATTGATGACTCTTCTTCCACGATGTCTGGTTTATTAGTATGCTTCTCTTGTAAGCATTGCTTCATTGACTTTAGGTAAACAGTGTTATTCTTTTATGCCCCTATCTTAAGGTTGCCTTCTATTTCCTGTTATCTACGTGGGAACTTGATTTGGCACCATAATTGGATCACCAATAGTTGTATGTAAAACCACTTCTCATCTTGATGTAACAATCTTAGACTGCTTAGTCTTTTTGTTTAATATTTGTGTTAAGTGTGCATGAAGTAACCTAAGAGCTTTTTTTCTTGTGTGGTTTGAACTCAGGCAGGCCATGGTTGGGATGTGAAGAGTGTTGACTGGCACCCTACAAAATCTCTTTTAGTGTCGGGTTTGTTGTATATTACCCTTGTGATCTGCTTTGTTGAGGTGTTGATTGGAGTTATTGCCATGCTTATTATTCTTCAATTGGCATGTTTTCTCAGGTGGAAAAGACAACCTTGTGAAACTTTGGGATGCTAAAAGTGGAAGAGAGCTATGTTCCTTGTGAGTACAGTATCTGGGTGTTTTTTAAGTCCTAATTTAGTTCATAATTGAATTATGGGGGTTTTTCTTTTTGGCAGTCATGGCCACAAAAATACGGTGCTTTGCGTGAAGTGGAATCAAAATGGTAACTGGGTGCTAACTGCTTCAAAGGATCAGATAATCAAGGTGCATTTCTATTTTCTCTCTTCAATTCTTTTCATTTAGATTGAAGAAGCCTGAATTATTATTATTATTTTTTTATTATTTTAAAATTTTTTCTTTCTCCTTTTCTTGCCGACATTTGCAGCTTTATGACATTAGAGCTATGAAGGAGCTTGAGTCTTTCCGCGGGCATAGGAAGGATGTGACTGGTTAGTCAAAATTCTTCTCCTAGCGCATATCTTGTCTGATTGTTGCAATGTTTTAGCTATTCTTAACCCAGCAAAAGATATAACTGTAACAGATATTTGGGAAAAAGCTGTTTATTTGCTATGATGCACCCTTTATAATGTTTGCATCTTTCAGTGTGCTAACTTATATCAATTTACTTATGATTGTGTCAGAAAACAAATCCTATGTTTGGCTGAACTGAGTGCATTCTTGTGAATCCCACTCCTCACATTGTATCATCTGTTGTCTTCATCCTCTAGTTTGATTTTTAAGAGAATAGTACTTATGGTGTATTTCTTGTTCTAAACATTGCTAGCATTGGCTTGGCATCCATTTCATGAAGAATACTTTGTCAGTGGGAGTTTTGATGGGTCCATTTTCCATTGGCTGGTTGGGTAAGTTCTATTCTTGATCAAGCGTAAATATATATATTTTCTTATTGAAAAGCAAGTGTAAATATCTATCTTTTGGCTTTTTCCAGTTTTCATTAGTAGTTCCTCGGTGATAAAGGAAGATATTTTTGGGATAAATAAATGTAATAAATATTTGGAAAGTACTATTGCCTTCCATTCAGTAAAATCAACCAAAAAGTTTTATAGTTAGAATTCCAAGTAAATGTATATGAAGTTTTCTTGTTACTGGATGCTTTTGCTTTATTTATTTATTAAATAAGATATTTAGTTGAATTATACATGCCAATATGTACATGCTAGCTAATTTAACAAATAGAGTCTCTTGTATTTGTAAAAGAGGCTTGGGAGTTCAAATCCAACTTACACTGGGATTGATGTGTTGGGATAAGATTGAAAAAAAAAAATGTTAGTTGCAAACATGGCATTTTCTTAGTGCAGTTACAAGGGACTACTGTTTTATTAGATTTAAAACTCTCTGATAATGAAAATACTTCAAATACTGGCAACACTATATCATGATTTTACTAGATACTTTGAATGAGCTTGTTACATCTCATATTATTGTTGCAGCTGACTGTTTTTAAGTTTCAGTTGCTATATGTTGGAACTCCATTCTTGTTGGGCTTATGGATTTTCCACCAAATGTGAATTGTTACCAGAAAAAAAAAAAAAAAGTTTGTCGATTTGTTATTATTTTTTTTATGCGAAAAAGTTTGTGAACTTAAAACAGGTTTGCAAGAAAAGGATGATAATGTTGAATGTCGACTTTTTATGCTTGAATGGTGACTGCCTTGTTCAGAAACCTTCCAAAGTAAATGTGCTGATAAAAACTCATCAAAATTGGTGTTGAAATTCCTAATAGGCATTTCTGACCTTATCTGTGACATTAGTCCCAAGTGGACTTCAGAGGCATATAAAATTACCCATATATCTTCGAACTATTGTATTTCAGAACTGTTGTTCATTTTAGAGAGGTGTATGGATTTCTGGATGACACTTTATTGGCTTCATCAATTAGTGACTCTTGGACTTGGTTTTTTGAATGGGTGTCATCATGGATTTTGGTTTTTGGACTACTACTATGCATTAGAAGAAAGAAACAGAATAATGATGTGCTAGAAATTTGTTGCTAGACTGAGTAACCTTGTTTATCTGATATCTGAAAATGCATTTATTTGTTCAATAGATTGATTATACTTACTTTTCCATAAATTTAAAAAAAAAGGTGCTAATGGTATGATATATTGTGCTGTTGAATGATGCAACTCTTTGCTGCAAATTTGGAAGCTATCTTAAATGGTTTTACATCATTTGATTATTTTGGTTATTCTGATTCTCAGGCATGAAACCCCCCAGGTTGAAATTACCAATGCGCATGATAATAGTGTCTGGGACCTTGCGTGGCATCCCATTGGATATCTTCTTTGCAGGTGTAATATTTTTTGTTTATTTATATTTCATATACATCTTAAAGAAAAGGAGTTCCTGTTACTTGCTTTTCTGTGAGACATATCAATTAAAATTATTGCCTTTTTACATATTAAATTCAATATAAATGTTATCATAGAATTTTTGTCCCCTTCTTATGTGTATATGTGATCATGTCCTTGTTTTTGTCTAACTCTTCAGACTTCTTTGCATGTATCATTATTGTGGTAAGGTATAGCTGCTGATGTGCCTTTGCACCAGTTCAGCTATCGTCCGAGTTCTATTGGGTGGCTTCTGGTAGAAGTAAATTCTTTGAAAATGCTGTAATAATTACCATAAAATTCAATTGTATGTCAATGCTCTGCTAGAAAATGGCAAGGATTCACCTGGTTCATAGCTCTATGGGAACATTTGCTCTTTCTTTCTCTCACTAACAGGATTTTTTTTCTTCTTTTTTTTTTTTTTTTTTTTTTTGCCTATCAGAAATCCAAGGCTTTGCATGTTTCTAATTTGTCTAGAACATTGTAGCGTTGGATATTTATTTGGTTATTTAATTGTTTATAAGCATTTATCAAGCTTGGGCCACCCCAGTCAATAACTTGTCTAGTTTCTTTTGCAGTGGTAGCAACGATCACACAACAAAGTTTTGGTGTAGAAATAGGCCTGGAGACACTGCTCGTGATAAATTTAGCATGGGGCAGAACCAAGGTTGTTATCTTTTCACCTTGTACCCAGCTTCTGTTGTTCTATATTGTATATTGAAGCGTTTGGTTCAAGTTCAGTAGACTTAAACTGCAGATTGCAGCCAGTGGCAAAACAAAATTTATTAATATTCTTGTAATTTAATTAAATTTTAGATTCATTGATAATATAACCTTTTAGTTTGCTTCTTTGTTGTATAAAAAGTAATTATTTTATTTTAGATCTGTTTGATAAGACCAATTTAGCACTTTGAATGCATGATGTGCTTTCATTGATCAATGCCTTTAATCATATGAGTTTAAACTATATGTTTTCCTTTTTGTGGTAAATAATAAACTCTTATGTATATAAATTTTCATCAGGTTATGGTGAACAAAATGCTGCTCTTGCTGGTCGTATGCCGGGCAATTTCCCAGTTCCTGAACCTCCAACAACTCCAGGACCATTTGCGCCAGGCCTGACTCGTAATGAAGGAACCATTCCAGGTGTTGGAGTTGCCATGCCCTTGACCATTCCGGCATTTGATTCATCTGCTCAAGGAGAGCAAAAGCAGCCGCTTCCAGTTTCAATGACTTTAGGAGCACCTCCTCTTCCACCTGGACCACATCCTTCCCTTCTTGCTGTCAATCAGCAACAGGGATATCAACAAAATCCTCAGCAGATGCCACCACAACAGCACCAAGGACTCCCACAGCAAATGCCCCCTTTGCCTATGCCACCTCCAAATATGCCACAGCTACAGCCTCCATCTCATTTACCCTTGCTCCCTCATCCTCATATATCTCGTCCACCACACCAAATGCCCCAACTAGGCATGCAATCGCCCATACCATCTTCAATGCCAGGACCTATACCTGTACCTTCATCACTTCCAATGCCGATGCCTGGCCCAATGGTATGATACTGTGCACAACTCTACTTTTAATTTCTTCCCTTTGTTCTCCAATGTAACGAGTCAGTTTGGTTTTTTCTAAAGGAATTCTTTGGACAGGAAGAAAAAAAAAAGTAGTCTTTTCTAGCAGTTTTTTGTGTGAGTTTGAAGGAAATGAGTCTTCTTATATGATCTTGGATGGATCATCTACTTCTGCCCAATTCTGTTGGTTGTTAGATCTTGTGTAGAAGAGATGTTGTTCCCTGAAATGGATGCTGTGTTCTTCTGGATGGGGTAAGTGGGTTCCATGTGATAGGATTTGCCCCAGCAGATTTCAGTGGTCGAGTGGTCTATAAGGTGCTTGAAATTCTTAATGTGAACAAGTGAAAGTGGTCTATAAAACCCTAGTTCTTTAGGTTTTTTTTTTAATTATTATTATTATTTTATATTTAAAATGTCGCTAATGAACACTCTTTCTGACTTTAGGGAATGCAAGGTTCAATGAATCAGATGGCTCCACAGATGCCACAAGGCCACTACATGGGCATGAATCCAATGCACTCAGGACCTGTACCCACAAGTGGTGCACCGCCGCCTGTTGGAGGCTTTCCAAATGGCATGCCTAATATGCAGGGCCCATCAAATGCAAGTGGGGCACAAATGTATCCACAAGGTGGTGCATTCAACCGTCCCCAGGGAGGGCAAATGCCAATGATGCCTGGGTTTAATCCCTATCAGGTAAAACAAAAGTTTGTTGCTGTAGGATCAATTTTCCAAGTCTCCAAGAAAGTTCATACTTGTCATGCGGTCATACACCTGAAATTGCCATTTCTGATATAAATTACTGGGGTATTAATGATAACCTCAGTTAAGTTTTGGATAACCTCAACTAAATTTTGGGTAATCTGAAACTCGTCATTTGTGGTTCTGAAATTATTACTAACCTTCCCCAAAGTATCTATAATTGTTGTTGATGTCCCCTATAATTATAACTGAGCGTCCTTGAAGTTTTATCTGTTAGGGGAAGTTGAAGGTAATTAAGCAGGTCTCGGGGGAGGTCAGTGACAATTTAGAACCAGAGGGGGTTTGTGGATTACAACAAAAGTGAGAGGATGTCATAAATAATTGGTCCAAATCACTAGAGTCTAGTCTATTGAACTGGATTTGGTGTCTGTTGACCACCTTTTACCATGCAAGATGTTATCTCATTGTTTGTATAGGATAAGTTTCCGATGAGTGAAGACTGATTTTCAGGATATATATGTACTCTACAGCAGATATCATTGCTTAGAGTTCTATAATGCATCTACATCATAGTGGTCGAGTGGGATTCGTCAGTAAATGTTGATTATATCCAATGATTATGCTTGTGCATTAGATTTTACACAATATTTAGGAGCTAATATCTTATACCTTTGTTTTTGCAGTCTGGCAATCAATCGGGTATGCCTCCACCACCTCCTGGTCCATCACCACATGGCCAAAATCCTCAGTAGATCATTGTTGTACCATACTAAATAGCATCATAAAAACTTGCAGCCTTCAAGGATTGAATGGGAAGCGATCTGTTTATCTCACTGTCACTCTCTTTTGTATTCATTTATATTTCGTCATTTTTGTTGATTTTTTCCCCTTTGTTGTAGTCCTTATGTTGTTACGAACTGGTTCAAATATTTAATGAGATGGCATTTGTTGAGCAAATTATTTTATTCTTCATTTTATTTCTGTATGTTAGTTTCTGGTGTACTGGGGAAAAATCATATTTGTTATTTCATTTATAGCGTTGGGCAGTGCGGCTTTTCCTCTGGGGTCTACCCACTTATTGTGGCTGCGCTAAAAAATTGAAGAGAATGAGTTGAGTGGGTGATCGATTTACATTTCTATTTGCTATTGTCAGGAATCTCATGCTGATTCTGCATATTTCTATTTGCTAATCTTCTGTGCGAAGTTAATCATCTGTCTCAGATTGAGTATTATATGATTGATTTAGTTTGCAAATTGGCCTTTGAGAATCCAATTATGTTTGACTGATTGGTAATTATAAATTGGTTCGATGAACATTCTGCTGTTGATTGAAATGATTGATTTATTCTTAATGGACACAAGTTTGTCTTGATAAAATTGTTTAAAACCATTATTTTTCTTTTAATTACATATTTTATTCATTTATTTTTCTAAGGTTGCGTGTTCTCTGCTTCCCGAATTCAGAACTTTTTGCTGTTTTTGGAAGAGAGCATATTTCAGAGTTCATATAAAATTCACTAATATTAGGCCCTTTTTTAGTTTCGTTGATTGTTTCAGTTTTGAATTTTGATAAAATGGGACTTAATTTAACAAAAGGAAAAAGAAAAAGGGGATAGGACTCATCAGATTAGAAATTTGTGTAAGAGATTATTAATTTTTATTTAAGTAATTATGTTCTTTTAAAAAATTATCTCAAAATCATCCTACTAAATTGAATAATGAAATAATGTAAATGATAGTGATATCATTATGCAAATCTGTATTTTATTTATCAATTGTATCCTAAGCCAATAGAAAACAGAAGGTAAAGTTAAAATGTGCACCAAAAGCATCTTATATTCCAAAAAATTTCAAAAAGAAAAGCATCTTCTATTCCAAAAAATTCAACAAGGAAAGTATATGTATCCAAAGTGAAAAGGAAAAGTTTCATGTTGCAGGAATATGCTATGCTTGTATCGATAACACTCTAAAGTATGTAAATAATGTATAAATGATATCCCGGAGAGGTAAACTTTCTTGCCATTGTCACATGCAAAAATCCGAAATATTTTCAAACAAATCAAAATATTGATACAATTAACTTGTTTGGAAGCACACTACAATGTCAAGAAAGGATCATGAAATAGTTTCCATGGAGGAGGGAAGATCAGCAAAAGTTTTGGGAGACACAAGCCGGGCCAAAAGCCAAATCATTGAGAAGGGTAATGTACTCCCTGAGAACGCTGCGGAAAACATTCTCAGCGTCAGTGCCGAGAAGAATCTCAAATCTCTGGATGACGTCCAGATGGAGGAGCAAGAATCTACGAAACCGATGATACCAAAGGTTCCAGCTGTGTTTCGTCAAAAAGAAAATTTGAAGAAGCACTTTGAACCAATGGTGGTTTCAGTTGGTCCTTACCATCATGGAAGTTTACATCTTAAGTTGAAGGAAGACCAGAAGCTTAAGTTAGCTGCCATGTTCCTGAAAGTACACTCGGTGGACAAGAAAACTCTCTATCTCAAGATTAGAATGGAGATCAAGAATTTGAGAAAGTTGTATGAGCCAGGGGCAACACAGTGCTATGATGATGATGATCTTACCTGGATGTTTTTTATCGATGGGTGTGTAGTGCTCCATTACATATGGTATTCTGAACATTATGGGGATATTGGGAAGTCAAATGGATCGGAAATTTTAAATGCTTACGATTTTCAAATTGCAATGGATTTATTCATGCTGGAGAACCAACTTCCTTATCAAGTTCTCCAACTGTTGATAAGCTTTAGTAACAACAGTGACAAGCTGACGAAATCAATCAACCAGTTCATCTTCAACGTAACACCCATCTTAGAATATGAAAACGGCGAGGATCGGAAGCAGCCACTACCCGCAAATCCCACTCATCTTCTCGACCTTTTATGGCAAATATTACTCCAATGTCCTGGAGACGATAGTAAATGCGGATTTGTGAAGCAGATGCTTCATAAGTGCGTGGACATTACATTTATGATACTTCAAATTTGTACTGTGGTTATAATTAAGGTACTTGATTTTCTGCCGCATAAGCCCACACACAATATTATCACTCATCATACCATGGAGGAGCTCAAAAGAGTAGGGATCAGGGTGAGGTCTACTAGTACATGTCGTTTGGGAAGCGTTAAATTCGCTCGTGGAACCTTGAAGCTTCCTACCATCGTGGCGGACAACTCAACAGCAGTCATGCTGTTAAACTTGGCAGCTCACGAAATGTGTCAGGATCGTCTCAAGCAATTTAAGGTCTGCTCTTATATTTCCTTCTTTGCTTCATTCATAGGTCAAACCCAAGATGTGAAGGATTTGCGACTCAACAGAATACTCTACAATGCCCTTGGCAGTGATGAAGAGGTAGTTAAACTCTTCAAAGAGATGAGTTCTGATTTGGGCAGGGGACCTTTTGCATTCGTTCGTGGTAATTGAATGAGAGCTTTCAGTTATGCATGTGATTTCATGGAAATTGAATGAGACCTTTCAGTTCCTTGTAAGAGAACCAAATGTTTAGACTCCTGAGGCAATTAGAGATATCTCATTAGTTCAATGACTCTTGCATTTTGTCATTTAAGGTTCAAAGGGCACACTTGATATCCCAAGCTACAAATGCAATAACAGGGAAATTCTATGACAAGATGCATGTACAGACAGGTAATATGAGATGAAAAGAGATCAAATTGATGACTCAACAAAAGCAAAGCAAATGTTTGCCAGTTAGAAATTAATAAAGATAAAAGTTATGAACATTAATTCTATAAGCCAAAAGGATGAAGCAATTAAACATTATGCGGCATGGTGATGGAAGACTGACATAGAATAAAATAAAATAAAATAATCATTAGTTTAGAACAGTTTATATACATGCATAGCATAATGGAGATTAATTAGAAGTTATATTATGCATACTAAATATTTAAGATAAAATATTAGAATAAGTCTTGGAATGTAGGTAGCAT
>JANLJB010004076.1:0-30281 GCA_026212285.1 Bursera cuneata
CCGTAGGGCGAGCCAGGATACGTTACGGGCCCAACACCTTTCAGCACGAAGCTACAAGGCTAGCCCTCCCAACGTATTGCCCGCTTTGGGCCCACCGGCCCGCACCGCTTTACTCTCCCAAGAGAGACGCGTTCCCTCATACTCGAACCTGAGACCCCTCAAAGGCAATCTCAGTTCAAGGTGAGTACCACTTGGGCTACTAGCTCAAGTGGTACTCACCTTGAACTGAGATTGCCTTTGAGGGGTCTCAGGTTCGAGTGTGAGGGAACGCGTCTCTCTTGGGAGAGTAAAGCCGTGCGGGCCGGTGGGCCCAAAGCGGACAATACGTTGGGAGGGCTAGCCTTGTAGCTTCGTGCTGAAAGGTGTTGGGCCCGTAACGTATCCTGGCTCGCCCTACGGGGTGTGGAGGAAGGGTCGTTACAAGGTCTCCATTAAGAAAAGCATTTTTCACGTCCAATTGTTGTAGGGGCCAGTTTAGATTGACTGCAAGGGATAACAAGACTCAGATAGAGTTAATCTTTGCAACGGGAGTGAAGGTTTCCTTATAGTCAATCCCATAGGTTTGTGTAAAACCTTTAGCAACTAGTCTCGCTTTATATCTTTCTATACTCCCATTAGCTCGACATTTCACTGTAAAGACCCATTTGCACCTAACAATCTTCTTGTCTTTAGGCAAATCAACAATCTCCCATGTGCCAGTCTTCCTTAGAGCATTCATTTCATCAAGGACTGCTAATCTCCAATTTGGATCATCAAAGGCTTCCTATATATTTCTTGGTACAAACAGGTGAGATAATTTTGAGATAAATGCCTTATGACTATTAGAAATTTTCTCGTGGAAACAAAGTTAGAAGTAGGATATTTAGTGCAAGTTCGGGTTCTTTTTCTAAGGGCAATTGGAATATCAAGATCAGAAAGAGTATTATTAGAATCCGAAACTGGAGCAGGATAAGATGAGGATGATAAAGGTAGAGAATGAGAAGAGTTACCTAGAAATGAGCCATTATTCAGGTCTGATTGATTTTGCTCTAGGATGAAAAGAGGGTCTCTATTTCTTCTAGGATTCTTCCTTCTAGTATAAGCCTGAAGCTCAGAAGTAGAATTGATCTCCTGCTATTGTATTTCCTTCTCTGTTGAGCCAATAATGTCCATTTCAGGTTCTTGGTTATTGTTTCCACTTTTCCAAGTTTTAGTATTTAGGTTGATAATTAGATTGGGTAAAGGTTTAAATTCCCAAAAATTTTCATCACCTGGTGTCTCCCCCTAAGGAAAATTTTTTGGAAAGAAATGAGAAGTTTCAAAAAAAGAAACATCTATAGCAACATAGAGCTTTTTTGAAAGTGGATGAAAACATTTATATCCACGTTGAGTAGGACTATATCCTAAAAAAATACATTTTGTTGCTCGAGTATCTAGCTTAGATCGAGAATGATGAGAGATATGAACAAACACAGTGTAACAAAAAATTTTTAAAGGTAAATCTGATGGAACTCGTGATGTTGAAAATTTCTTTTTTAAGCAATCTAAAGGAGTAAGAAAATTGAGAGCACGTGAAGGCATTTGGTTGATTAAATAAGATGCAATGAGAACCATATCTCCCAATAAATATTGCGGAACACGCATAGAAAACATCATAGCATGGGCCACTTCAAGTAAGTGTTGGTTTTTCCTTTCAGCAATCCCATTTTGTTGAGAAGTATTGCGACACAAAGATTGATGAGAAATTCATTTTTCTTGTAGAAAAGTATTCAAAAATTTATTAAAGTATTTTATACCGTTGTCAGAACGAAGAACAAAAATTTTTATTTGAAATTTATTTTCAATCATGGCAAAGAAATTTTTTAAAATTGTTTCAACCTTAGATTTCTCATTCATTAGATAAATCCAATATACACGAGTATGGTCATCAATAAAAGTAACAAACCACTATTTATCAGATAAAGTAGAGACTTTTGAGGGTCCCCATACATCATTGTGAGTTAAGTAAAATGGCTTGGGTGCACGATAAGATATAGGAAGATAAGAAGATCTATGACTTTTTGAAAAAAGAAAACTTTCACATTGAAGAGATGTAGTATCAAAGTCCTTACAAAGGAAATAAATGTTTAAGATATAAAAAACTAGGATGACCTAATCTATGATGCCAAATCATTATTTGATCATGAACGGAGATGAAACTTATACTACTAAGTGCACGAGTTTTTTTATTACTAGAGGCATCATCTTCAAAATAGTAGAGACCGTTTATCATCCTAGCACTGCCAATCATCTTCCCCGAACTCTGGTCTTGGAAAACACAATGAGATTCAGAAAAATAACACAACAGTTAGAATCTTTGGACAACTTGTTAACTGATAATAGATTGTAGGCCAGTTTTGGAACATGAAGAACAAATTTCATATTAATGCTGTCAAATATTTGAACTAATCCTATGCCTCTAATAGGTGAAAAATTACCATTTGTAATCCTAACTTTCTCATTTCCAAAATAGGGTGAATAAGATTTAAACAACTTTGAGGAACAAGTCATATGATCAGAAGCTCCTGAATCAATAATCCAAGAAGAAGAGAAAGAAAAACAAGTAGAACATGATTTCCTTCACTTGTTTGAGCCAATGAAACACTAGGAATACCAGACGTCGAACTGGATTTTAGCATAGTACAAAGATGTTCTAATTGCTCCCTAATGAATAGACACGCCTTAACTTCTTTAGTAGTAGGTGGTGCTTTACCATTTTATCCCCAAAATTATTGCTTTTCCAATTTACCAGTTTGCCATGAAGTTTCTAACAAGTTTTCTTGGTGTGCCGAGGTTGGTTGCAAAATCACACCAGACCTGTGCCTTTTCATCCCTCTTATGTTAGGAAGCAGATACCTTGTTTGTAACAACCAAGGCTGATCCTTCAATTTTACCACTAGGTCCCTTTTTTCCAATCATGACATTTCTACGACTTTCTTCCCTCTTGACTTCTGTGAAGACTTCTCCAATTGAAGGAAAAGGTTGTCTTCCAATAATCCTCCCCCCTACCTCATCAAACTCAACATTAAGACCTGCCAAAAATTTAAAAATTCGATCATCTTCCACAATCTTCTTAAAATGTTGGTAATCGTCAGCAGATTTCCATTCATAGTAATCAAATAAATCAAGATCTTGCTATACCCTTTTCATTGAAGTGAAGTATTTGGTAACATTATCCTCTCCTTGGTGCATCTCTCCAAGCTTAAGAGTCAACTCGAATATCTGAGATTGATTTCCCAAATCTGAATATAGTTGAGACACATTTTCCCAAAGCTCATACGTAATAGAATAACACATGTAGTTTGCACCAATGTCCTCTTCCATGGAATTGACCAACCATGTCATTACAATAGAATTCTTTGCATCCCATGTTGCAAATGTTGGATCATGCTTCTCAAGAGCCTTTTTCTCCGATAAGATATTGTAACTTTCCACGGACCCAAATATACATCCGCATTGATTGAGACCATCGAAAAAGATTATCTCTATTCAACCAGAATGTATTTATCTTAACTAAGTGCGAATTACTAAGTGCGACTTGGAGGAAACTTCATTCTTTCTTTGTGGATTTCATGAAGATGAGGAAAAATCTTCATTTCAGAGGAAAAGTCAGTCATATTTGAAGGGAAAGAATGGATGAATATTACCAAAAAAGGAGTTGAATAATGACTGCAGATCATAGAATCCCAACGTGCTCAGAGGGATCGGGAGTGGAAAATATCGACGGAAGGCTGATCAGAAGAGTAGATTGAAAAAAAAAATTCAGCGGAGATCCTCAACCATTCTTGTGCCGACGAATGGGCCAGACGCGCTTGCAACTCAGCTCATCGTCGCTGTCTGAGCAGAACAGTTGGGGTGGTGTATTTCACCGCTGGCCAGAAACGGGCAAATCTAAGATCGCCGAAAAAAAGCAAAATATTGAAGAAAACCGTGAAAAAATGGTTAAAAAGCCGGAAGACACCTCTGATAATGCCACCAAGGGACAGATCGACAGCAATGAAGGCTACCTCAGGGAAGAAGGAGGTCTGCTGGAAAAAATTCTAATCACTGGAAACAGACTCCGACCATTGTTATCCGTCGGGAAAACAAATGCAAGAATACTTGCTCTGATACCAACTGAAGAGGTTTGAATATTATTGATCAATATTTTACAAAGAATGAGAACAAGAATATATAGGTGTTTACAAAGGTTAAAGAAGGAAAGACAATAATTAATAGTCCTAAATTGCTAATTCTATATTTACATAAGATAATTCCTAAGGATTCTCCAAGATCTCTGCCCTGATTACTCTTCACCAAATCCTCCTCGATTCCCTATAATCACATAATCAATAAATAATCTTCGAAAATCTTCAACACAAACACTCAATCAAATTCAGTAGTAATATGAAAATAAAATAAATAAAAACCATAATAAACCAACCTTCCAAAACTTCATAACAAATCTTCAATCAGTCTCAGCAAGAACTATAGAAAACTCAATCACCACCTGATAAAATCGAAATATCCCATCAAATACCTAAAATTCACAAATTATGAATAGCATGTTTATTTAAGATTGTCAATAATGTAAAATATACAAATTTTTTGATTTAAGAAGTTTGAAAAATTACCAGATTATTTGGTTGATCTCACTTAAGGTCTATCCAAAAATTAAAAATTTCCATTAATTTAGTGTTTCATCAATAATTTTTTCAAGAGATACATTTTATAGATTTTGTGAAACTCTGAAGGAGGTATAATAGAATCATATACTGATACATTGGAAATTTTGAAAATTTTGAAAAACTTCATAGATAGATTTTTTAAATTTGTTATAGTGGTTTCGTTAAGTTTTACCAAACTTAACAAAAAAAAAAATTATGATTGTTTCATAGTTATAAAATCTTAATTTTTTAACCTTCCTAAAAATTTAAATAGAAATCTTTATGAAACAAAATCTTCTCAAATATCTTATAGAAAATTCCCTGAAGCGACCTTAACAAGTCGTTATTGTTAAGTGTTGAAACATGAACTACATTTGACTTGTGTGCGAGGCGGTGTTTGGCAGGCGACACTTTTACACGGGCAATTGGTAGTTTGGAGATACCAAGCATTCAAGGCTCAATAAATTTATAATTTAAACACAATCCTTTGAAAAGTTTGACTATATAATATTAATAAAATCTCATACATTTCTCAATCAAATTGCTAAAGACCCTCAAGCTCAGCGTTTGTGTTTTACATTATCACTACACAAATATTAAAACAGTGCCTTCGAAGACAATTAAAACGGTTTACAATAAATTCCACTTACCTTCCAAAGCCTCACAAATCCTTACTATGCAACAAGCAACACTCATTGGATACCCAGAAACTGGAAAAAGATCAAATAGCAATAAAGAAAATACAGCACCTATTAGTTTCAACTCCCAAATGATCCTAGGAGAGCACAAGACAAGCTACTAGTAAAGAGAACACAACATTGTTGGTTTTAACTTCCAAATGATATTAAAAGGGCATAACAAGTTATTATAGTATTTTATTTTTATACAAAGCCCTAAACTGCCATAGGGAACTACAATTGTGGCTCTTCAGTTATGTTCAGTTTAGGTTCATTGACAACTTCGGGGTCTCGACTGGAAGCAGTCTGAGCCCCAATAAGAAGAATTCTTTTGTTCAGAGAACCGGCATTAATTGTGAGAATTTTCACATAGAGGATAGAAAAAGATAGTTACAAAACCAACCAAAATAATAGGCATATTAAGATGAATATAAGTCCAGCATCTCCAAGAAGGAAAAATAAACGCATACAAAGGGCACACAATCAACTTACTTGCTATGTAATCATCATGTAATCGCAATCAATCTTCCCATGGGCCATTGCACCGACCTGAAAATGCATAGGATGTTAGACCTGTGGTAATAGAGGGTTAAATCATATCAAATATAGATATGAGAGTAGAAATTGCTATATATAAAACAAGTGTTAGTTCTGAGCATACAACAAAAATAAGGTCCACATCATCACTGGCAGTACTCACATAATTCCTCATCTTAACCAAATTTTCCGAACTATATGAGAAACCTGATATGCAAGCAAACAACTTATCACATGCAGTTGCAACACATAATATGAGAATGCTAAGCAAATTTAAGCTTAACTATCTTTCGAGAGTTTATGAGTAAATACTGAGTAACAGGATTCTTGATCACACGCAATAGTTTCTCATGCTTACCAACAGCTGTTACACTAAGTTTTTACAGCAGTTGCACTGCATAAATTTTAAATAAAGTAAAAATTAACAATAAAGACATCCTCTTCAAATTCAAAGGCAAGCAAAATTACAGGAAGATCAGAATGTTTTAATGGATTAGAGAGACATAACTGGCCTTACACATGTTACCAGCAAATCGCTTATATGTCCTTGGTAGACAGACGTGTGGTTTAACTTCAAAAAGAACACCTTTATTGGTTTTAACATAACTAGCTCGAAGCCTCCCAGCCTTACTTAGTGGACTGTCTAAATTGAGAGGAGAGCCTAAACACAAAATTAATTATCATTATTATTTACAAAAAGGGAATACAAACATTATTTAAAGAAAAGTTCACATAATTGGACATATTATAGCGTTTCAATTTAGAAAAATGAAGCTTTATAATGCAATGGAGCCCTCTTATTATAGACATAAAAAATAAAAATAGAAAAAAGCTAAGACCCTGGTTAAGATATTAATAAAGGACTTAAGCTATGTCAAACAAGGCACCTAGCAGTTGAGCAAGCAATTTGTTGTGGCATAATCTTAACTTGAAAATTTGATTAGACTTTAAGCTCTCTTATCAAAAATGATAAACTTCTAAGCACATAAAAGGTGTACAATAGTTTTGACATGTGAAGTCTACTAACCTGATGAACAATGTCAGGTCTGTAATCAGCTGGGTTTTTGTCAAGAAATTGGCATGGTCATCAGAATTCAATATCTGGTAACTCTACACATACAAAATCCATAAAGAAATATGAAAGGATTTAATGCAATAACAATTAAGAACTGGATGAAATACTCAAAGATCAACACAAGAGATTTACATGGAAAACCCCAAGATGAAGAAAAACCATGGGCAGAGAAGAAGAGAAAATCCACTATGAAAGAAAATGTACAAAAAGGGAGATCTCAACCTCTATATTTATAGCAGAATATAGAGGTCTTCTACTCCTAATAGGAGTAGGACTCCTATTGATTCCGTAACTTTAAATTTCCTATCCCTTCTATCAATCCTACTTCTTTTAGGACTCAACTAGTATAATAGAAGTCAACAACAATTAGAAAAATAGAATCAAGAACAAATCATAAAACCTTATTCTATTAGAATTCAAGTCACTCTATAACAAATCTCCACCTAGACATGAATTCTACCACAAACTTTAATCATATCTTCCACACAAAACAAAGTCTTCAATGACAAATACCAACTAAGTCCAAGCAATGCTCAAACTTAGCTATAGAAAGCAGCTTAGTCATCATATCTGCTAGGTTATCAACAGTACCAACTTTGCTCATACTAATATCACCACGTGCAATAACTTCACGAATAAAGTGATACCTAATATCAATATGTTTCGTCCTCTTATGAAACATCTGGTCTTTCGTAAGGAAATTAGCACTCTGACTATCACAATAGACTGTAGAAATTTGTAGGTCTTTACTCATCTCACTAAACAAACCCTTGAACTAGATAGCTTCCTTAATTGCTTCAGTAATAGCCCTATACTCAGCCTCAGTAGTGGACAATGCAAGTGTAGCTTGCAATGTAGCTTTCCAACTGATAACACATCCACCAACGGCTGTTAGTGACCTTCTTTTATCAAGATCACCTCCGAAATCAGAATCAACGTAACCAATGACACCATCTGGAGATTTCCCAAAATGCAAACAAGTGTCCAACGAGCCACGCAAGTATCTGAAAATCCATTGGACTGTCTTCCAATGTTCCTTACCAGGATTGGCCATGTATCGACTAACTGCACTTACTGCATAAGATAAATCTGAACGAGTGTATATTATAGCATACATAAGAGATCCAACTGCACTAGAATATGAAACTTGAGACATATAAGCAACATCCTCATCTGAATCTGGAGACTGAGTGGATGAAAGTCTAAAATATGTAGCCAATTGAGTACTCACTGGTTTGGCAGTTTGCATGTTGAATCTGTTAAGGATCTTCTCAATGTATCCTTTCTAACTAAGATACAAGCTTCCTGCCTTTCTATCCCTATATATCTCCATACCAAGTATTTTCTTTGTTGCTCCCAAATCTTTCATCTCAAACTCCTACTAAGTTGAGCTTTGATCTCTTTGATCTCAACTTTATTCTTGGCTGCTATCAACATGTCATCGACGTATAAGAGTAAATAAACAAATGATCTATCTTTACCTCTTTTGAAGTACACACAACTGTCATAGCTACTCCTTGTGAATTTATGAGTAGTCATAAACGAATCAAACCTCTTATACCACTGCCTGGGCGACTGTTTCAATCCATAAAGAGATTTCTTCAAAAGATAAATCTTATTTTCTTTTCCAGAAACCATAAACCCTCTGGCTGCTCCATGTAGATATTTTCCTCAAGTTCCCCATGTAAGAAAGCAATTTTAACATCTAACTGCTTAAGTTCAAGATCATCTCTAACTATAATCCCAAGTAAATCTCTAATAGAGCTATGTTTCACGACTAGAGAGAATATATCTGTGAATTCTATCCCTTCAACTTGACTGTAGCCCTTTGCAACTAGCCTTGCTTTATATCTAGGTTCTTCCACCCCAGGTGTACCTTCTTTTTTCTTGAATACCTATTTGCAGTGAATAATTTTCTTACCTTTGGATAACTTGACCAAATCCTAAGTACCATTCTTATGAATAGATTTGATCTCTTCTTGCATGGCAATCATCCATTTATCGGATTTTTCACAACTCACTGCCTCTGAATATTTAGAAGGTTCATAATTGGCTTCAATCTCTTCAGCTGTGGCCAAAGCATAAGCCACTAGATCAGCATGAGCATATCTCTATGGAGGTCTAATAGCCCTTCTGGGTCTATCCCTAGCAATAGAATGCTGAGGCGATGGAGAAGAAGTATCTTGTCTTGAATCTGAACCAGGCTGTATCTTTGAACTAACTGTCCCTTCAGATGTAGATGCTTTTTGAAAATCAAGTTCCAATTAAGTGCTTGATTGTTGTTGATCTATATTACTATCAGCTTTGAAAGACAATCCTCGAAGCATAGCAGTTTCATCAAATATTACATTCGGACTAATAATGACTTTATTCAATTTTGGACATCATAATTTGTATCCCTTAATGCCAGACTTGTAGCCAAGAAAATTGTATTTTCTAGACCTCGGTTCTAATTTTTCATCATCAACATGTGCATAAGCGGGACAACCAAAAATCTTCAAGATAGAATAATCAACATGAGTACCAAAACCATACCTCTTCAAGAGTTTTCTTTTCAATGGCATTTGAGGGAGAGCGATTTATCAAATAACAAGCTGTAGTAGTAGCCTCAGCCCAAAAAGATTTCGATAATCCAGAATTAGAGAGCATGCATCAAACCTTTTTCATTAGTGTCCTATTCATTCGCTCAGTCACACCGTTTTGCTGTGGAGTATCTGGAACAGTAAAGTACCTCACAATGCCTTCTTTCTTACAGAAACTATTGAACTCTTCAGAACAGAACTCTAACCCATTATCAATGCGAAGACGTTTGACTTTTCTCTCCATTTGTTTTTCAATCAAAAATCTTTCACTGCTTAAATGTGCAAACACATCGCTTTTCTGCTTCAAAAAGAACATCCAAAGTTTTCTAGAGAAGTCATATATGATGGTTAGCATATATCTAGAATCTGGATGGTCCCTAAAGGTCAGAATGTATATAGTCCAAAGTTCCCTTCGTCCTATGTATGCCTTTACTAAAACTAACCCTTTTCTGCTTCCCAAAAACACAGTGTTCACAGAAATCAAGCTTGCTCGTGCTATGCTCACCAAGGAGTCCTTGTTTACTAAGTTTTGACATCCCATTCTCACTCATATGCCCAAGACGTATATGCCACAGTTTCATAAACTCACTATCAGAAAGAGATGAAGAGGTAGTAACGGCAGCATCACCAAAACCTGTAGATCCTTGCAAGACATATAATTTACCATACTTTCTATGGCCCTTCATTACAACTAGAACACCTCTACAGACCTTAAGAACTGCACCTTCATTAGTGTACCTATACTCATTTGAATCTAGGGTACTTAAAGAGATAAGGTTGCGCTTAAAATGAGGAACGTGTCTCACCTCATTGAGAGTTCTAACAACACCATCAAACATCTTGATCTGAATTGTACCAATTCCAACAATCTTATTAGCTGTATTATTCCCCATTAAAATTGTACCCTTCGATACTATTTCATATGTTGAAAACCAGTTCCGATTGGGACACGTATAAAACCTGTAAGCTGAATTGAGGATCCAATCATCATCTGATTTAGAGGAATCATCATGGATTACTAGGAGTTCTCCATCATTGTTGACATCTTCAGCAACACTGGCTATACCGGTATTTTCAGGTTGTTTACCTTTTGATTAGAATTCGGCTTCTTGTTCTTGTTCTGTAACTTGTAATAATCTGCTTTGACATGCCCTTTCTTCTTTTAGTAATTGTAGAAATTTCTATAGCTAGACGTAGATCTACCTTCCTACTACCTTCAGAATTCCTATCTCGTGTTCTCTCCATAGCAACGAAACCCTCTCCTTGAGACTCTATTTTACCTATCAATCTCTTATCTATCTTTTCTTTAGAATATAATGCATCATAAACTTCTTCTAAGGTAAGGATGTCATGACTATATAACAAAGTATCTCTGAAATTCAAATAAGAGAGGTGTAGAGAACACAACAAGATCAACGATAGGTCTAATTCATTATACTTAATTTTTAAACTTTCCAAATTAGAGATGTACCTTCAGCCATACAATGTGGTACAAATGTTGTTTCACATGCAGTTTAATGGCTAGTGTCTTTGCCTTATATAACCGCTGCAATTTCAACCATAATGCAACGACAGTTTTCTCCTTCAATACATCTTGTAGAATCTAATTTGATAGATGTAAGTGAATCTGGGATAGACACTTTCTATCCTTTCTTTGCTTCTCTTCATTTGACCATGATAACGGCATCTTATCAAACCCATAAAACGCATCATCCAAATCCATGTGCGCAAGAACTACGTGTATCTTAACCTGTCATAACGAGAATCTGGTGTTGCGATCCAACAACAAAATTTCATATTTCATTGATGTCATTGCAGTGATCAATTTGTGAACAATATCGTAAATAGTGCTCAAATCGTGACTGATGATAAACAGTAATCGTGAACAGTATCCGATAATGAATAGTAAAATGGTTATGAACAGTGACTATGAACAGTCAGGTGATGAACAGTAAAATCAGTAATTAACAGTGACTGTGCACAGTGACCGATGATGAACAATACTATGAACAGTGATCATGATGAACAGTCTGATGATAAACAGTGATTGTGAACAGTCTAGCAATGAACAGTACTATAAATAGTCTGATGGTGAACAATTTCGATGATAAACAGTGATACCAAAGATGAATAGTATTATGAATAGTGATCGATTATGAACAGTGATCCAACAATAAACAGTGTCGTAAACACGAATGTTAGCTCTTATACCAATTTGAAAGGATTTAATGCAATAACAATTAAGAAGTGGATGAAATACTCAAGATTAACACACAAGATTTACGTGAAAAATTTTAAGATGAGAAAAAACCACGAGCAGAGAAGAAGAGAAATTTCACTATAAAAGAAAAGGTACAAAAGGGGAGATCTCAACCTCTATATTTATAGTAGAATATAGAGGTCTTCTAGTCCTAATAGAAGTACGACTTCTATTGATTCCATAACTCTAATTTTCATATTCCTTCTATCAATCCTACTTCTTCTAGGACTTAATTAGTATAATAAAAGTCAACAATAATTAGGAAAATAGAATCAGCAAATCATAAAACCTAATTCTACTAGAATTCAAGTCACAGTCCAACAAAATACTTCAAAATTAACCCCTGCAAGCCATAAACTACATTATAAAAGCAACATATAAAATTTATATATTCAAAGTAGAGAATTTTCCAACTTTTGCAACTTCAAGAGAAGCTTTCTCCAGAACAAAGATAACTCCAAGTTTCTTGGTATTTCTGTTTGCTAAGAAAATAGGGACACCCTCCATTTCATCTACCTCTTCTTCTTCTTCTTCTCCTTCATCAGATTTCTCATCGTTTTCTATTGTTTTGTCTAACTTAGTCTTTCCATTTTCATTTGATAGCTCTTCTTCTACTTGTTCCTCGTCTTCCTCTTTCCTATCACATTTCTCCTCCTTATTCTTCTTCCTCTTCTTATCCCTTGACAAAATAATCAAATTTATAAGCACAATTTCAAAGCAAAAAACAAAATTTAGACAAAAGTTTCAAACTCTAATTTGTTTCACATAAAATCAAAATTTCCCCTTTCTTACTCTGTATTTTAATTATTTACTTCTAATTGGAAATTTTAACTAATTGCGTGTCTTCAGTTCCAAAGTTTTCCCTATCTTTTCTTGCTCAAACATGGAAGAAATAAGTTAAGTTACAAACTTCTCCTTATTCTTTTCTTATTCAAACATGAACCAATGATAACCCAATAAAAAAAGCACAAAAAATATGGAGCTCGAGAGTTGAGTAAGTCACCTACAAAGTATGGCAATAAGCTAGTTACAAAGTATGGCAAAACCAAGGAAGCTTTTAGGTAATATAATATATAGTGGATGGTCGCGGATTCAAATCGTACTGGTCATTTCCTCTTTCAGGGCCTTTGGACCAACCCTAAGGTTTTGGTGGTACTACACCATAACTCATAGGATTTTGAAACAGAAATTGTGTGTAAAGTAACCAAATTTGATGGAGTGAAATGCAAAAAAATGAAAATGTTAAAAATTTTGATTTGTCTAGTTAAGATAGGTAATTGTTGGGTCATAGGTATTAATCCTATATCTGTTAATCTATTATGAGTTTATAGCCTATTATATTTAGCTAGCTTGTAGATACATTGTAGATTAATGATAATGGATCAATATCTATATGTCTAAAATGTTCCATTCTGAGTAGATAAATCAAAATTTTTATTATTTTTATTTCACCATGTAAATTTAATTATTTTTTTAAATCTCCCATTTTAAAATAAAAAATTACAAAAATTGACCCAATTTAAGAGGTGCATTTGAAAACTGTTGTAGGAGTCAAAAATTTAGATGTTAAGAGCATTCAGACACTCGACAGTCGATGCATGTTGTCAAACACATTCTCTAACACTCAACAAGTGGCATATCCAGAACAATGACAAGAGTTAAAGACCGACAACAACAAAAATACCTTCAATTGTTGGTATATAGAAATGATCATGGTGTCTAAATTTTTATAGAAAATGATCAATTTTCAACAAGTTCCCACAATTTTGATCTTTGTTTTAATTGCCTTATTTTGAAAATATATAAAATGATTGTAATACCCTTAATTCAATCAACCAATTATATAAAAATATTCAAAATAAACCAAACTACTGAAAAGGTAATTCTACATAGATAACCATTCTTATATAATCTAAATAATACAATCTAAAGTAATATAATATCATTGTATAGGTGAAAAAAGAAAAAAGATTCTGAATAATTACTCATATAATAAGATTATGACATCTCAGATTATACGAGTGATCTAATGATGTTGTATAGAATATGGTTGTCTATATAATTTTACTGATATAATAGTATCATGACAATATATCAATTACCTTTATTTTAATATTGATTGTCTGCCCAATTATTAGTTGAATAATTATTATTGACCACCCCTATCTTTTTCCTTTTTTTTACTCATATGAGACTTTTGCCCTTTTTTTCTTCTCTCATCCTTAAGTTTTGAAAAAATCTCTTCTCAAGTCCTCAAGTTAAAAATTCGGTTAGTTAACATCTATTAACCTCTATATTTCAATTAATTTATCATTTTACCCTTACTAACACATATAAAAAAATGACTTAATTTTTAAAAGACAATATTAAATTAAATGACTAAATTACCTTTAACACATATTAATATATATTAAAATTACTTTTTATGGACAATATTAACATATATTGATATTTATTTCAAGGATAATTTGGTCATTTAACTTAATATTGTCTTTAAAAAATTAGTTATTTTTTATATGTGAGTATGGGTAAAATGGTAAATTTATTAGAATATGAAGGTTAATAGATGTTAACTAACATAATTTTTAAGTAGAGAACTTGAGAAGAGATTTTTTCAAAACTTAAGGATGAGAGAAGAGAAAAAGGGCAAAAGTCCCATATGAATGAAAAAAAGGGAAAAGGTAGGGGTGGTCAATAATAATTACTCATTATTAACTGGTAGTTGTAAGTAATACGTATAGTTGTTGCAATTAATAAGTTAGCTGTCATAAGTATATTAGTTGTAAATAATAAGTATAGTTGTTGTAATTAATAAGTACAAGTTGTAATAGGATAAACCTCTCAATCTATAAATAGAGCATTCCTTTCCTATTGAAAAGGAGAATGAGAATTTCCCAAAAAGTTTACTATAAATTATTCATCTGCTTTTACTTTTTTTCTTTTCTGATCTCATTTTCCTTGAATCCACTCTACTCGATCTAATTTTCCAAAGTTTTTTTTTATTCCATAAGTTCTCTACCAAAGGCGTGTTAAAGCCCGTGAAGAGGGGCAAGTTTACATCATACGTAAGAAATATCATTTGATTATTAATGGATTTTGACTTATATGAAGATATTGTTACCATTTATTTGATCAAAAATATTTTTTTATAAAAAATACAAATTCACCCTAAATAAAATAAAGAAACATAGTAATTAAAAGGAAATTGGAAGCTCATGTTGCAAATATATCATATTACTTAAAGGAGGTAAGAAAATAGATGTTGACATAAACCATTAGTCAACCAGATAATGTCTAGGTAGAGGAGTGATATTGAATTACAATAGAATAATTTTGTCAAAAATAAAGAAAAAGTAGAATGTGAAGGGAGTGCCGACAGTGTTGCCGACAAAACACTCTGAAGCTCAAGTCATATTTCTTATGGTTTGGTAAAGGAGATTAGTTAGCTAATGGTGTTTGTATACAAAAGTATGGTTTATTTATACTTGAATGTGCGCCCTCCTTATCCAAGTTTATTAGATAAATTAGTTTTCTGATTGAAGGGTAGCATGACGTGATAATCTCCCTGTATTTGTCATGATAAAAATTATATTTCCCTTTTCTTAATACGATAAAAGTTTTTGAGCAAAAATTTTGTCATAAAATGTAAAAGACAATATTGTCACCAACATTTCTAAAAGACATTTATGATTACAATAATGAGTATTTAGTACAACTTGCTCAGATAGCAAATGCACCTCTTTGCCTCTTACACTCCAACTTATACCTCTCATGTATTTAGGAACATTGTAAACTTGTCATGACCATCTTAGAAAAGCCTAGATCATTTGTGTAGTTGGAATAAGGTGGGAGTATAAAAGAGAGTAAATGATGGTGATATTTGAAACATGTGACTTGGACTGAAGAGATATACACTGTCAAGCCCCGGAATCCCTTATACAGGAACCCCGAGGGTGACTATGTAAATAAGTAAAATAAAAATCAAATAAAATGAAAACATTTACTTTGAAAAATGGGTTACAAATTTTTTTTTTAAAATAGATAAGTAAACACCGACTGACACACTCACACTGTCTACCCAGACGTACTCATGACTGTCCAGGATCCTTTATGTGAGCTCCGGATTACCGACACTTGACTCTTGACCTTGAGTACCTGTGGAGGAAGAGATGAGCAACACAACCCATTAGGAATTTCTATACTACACAGTTCTATAACATTTCAACATGCATCAGATAACTCACATACAAACACACTTAGAGATTTCAATACTCGATCACATACATACTGAATTCGCTATACATTTGCTACAGGCGTCATACGTACGACATGTACACACCTCTCGTGCACTAATCACATCCATGTATACCAAAATATCCCACCTAGTGTTTTCCTTAGGCCCCGAATCAGTTGGCCACCTAAGGCCTAACACTAGAATCACAACAAGAGTGTTTTCCTTGGGCCCTAAAATGACTGACCACCATAAGGCCTAACACCCTCATCATATCCTCAGTGTTTTCCTTGGGGCCCAGATCAACTGGCCACCATAAGGCCTAACACTATCATCACAACATCAGTATTTTTCTTGAGCCCCAGATCAACTGGCCACCATAAGGCCTAACACTATCATCATCTCAGTAGTACTTTCTTTGGATCTCAGATCCCCAGGGGTTGCCCAAAGCCTAGCACTGTACTCATAAAAGGGGGTGTTTTCCTTGGATCCCAGATCCGTCGGGCCAGCACAAGGCCTAACACCTGCCCATATATACATATATATAATATCATATCAGTCACATCGGGACCCTGCTCACATGGCAAGGTAATCCCTATCACATTGGACTACCGCGTATCAACCACTTAGTCCTCCTATCATAGGATTACTATGCACCAAGCTGGTCAATCCTCACGTCTACACATGTACATCACATATTTGTGATTCAGCATTATTCACGTATTTCCTATAACCATCAATCCTAACGAGCGTGTCCATATACACCTGGCCCATATCATAACTAGTCCCATCGTGCATGGTTATACTCGTGTATAACACATATCTCACTTATCACATCACACACGTGCACCCACATGCGGTCCATGTCTCGTATGTCCCATCGCACATGCTCACAAACGTATCATCCATATCTCATCCATCTCAACTCATACGTGTATTCACGTTTCGTCTATATCTCATCCGTCCTACCAATCATAACTGTCTATATTCTACCGTATCCTATCTATCCAGTCACGTACGATTATACGCATACTTTTCGTGTACTATCTATGCCTTACTTGTCCGTCACACATGGTCGTACACATATCCTCCGTGTCTCGACCATCAAATCATACAAACAGTCACACATGTTTTTTCGTGTCCCAACTGTCCCATCACACATACATATATAACATACAATTTCATATATTCACAAATCAACCATTTACATACAAGTATATGCACGTTCTATTCCCTATGCCAAACAATAATTTAAATCACCTTGATCTCAAAACGAAATAAAAAAGAGTAGATAGAAATCCCTACCTCGGTATCCAAACCATCGCTTGTAGACCTCTTTATCTCTCTATTCCTCATCTGTATCGTAAATCCATGCGTCTCGATGGTCCCGGATGAGTCCTTGGAGTCACGGGATCATAATCATGCAAAACGGGATTCAGGGGTTAAATTGATATTTTACACTCTAGGGGGTGTTAGTAAATCTATAAACTATACTAAAATAACCAAGCAGAGTGAGATTGCTAACAAGTAAACCCTTGGGGATCCTTATGTTAAAACACATGGCAAGGGGCAAACTGCCAAGATCCAAAACAGCGGGGGGTGTGATGGGGGTGAAACTACCAAGATATGAAGCTGTAGGGGTCTGCCTGATATTTTTCAGCGACAGCCGTGAGAGGTGTCCTCTCGTCGAAAAACACTAGGCAATTAGGAACGGTGATCGGGCACCACCACCGGATTCGTCTCGGCGAGCTGAGTGTAACGGCATCGGTGGCGAGGCGATACGGTGGCCGGAAGGAGTAGATCAGCGAATGGGAAAGCAAACAATTTTTCATCAATTTTCGACGATTTCGGTATCGGACCGACCATCGGGGACCAGTTCCGGGATCCTCAGGCCGAGAGGTGAGCCCGCAGCGATCGTGGGATCCAAGTGGAAACACGTATGTTATGCTTTGAGGTGTTAGCCCTTGGGTGGGCCCGTGACGATCGTGGGATCCAAGGGAAAACACGTATGTTATGCTTTGAGGTGTTAGGCCTTGAATGGGCCTGCGGCGATCATGGGATCTAAGGGAAAACACATATGATATGGTTTTAGTGTTAGAATTTAGATGGCCTGAGACGAACCATGATCTAAGGGACATACCAGGTTGATTAGCAGGTAGTATGTGATGAGATACGAAAGGATCCTTAGTTGAGCCTATTGAGATACGGGATCTAAGGATAGTTTTGGATTGATGGTTGGATTGCACATGCTTGAGATGTGTGGATGAGTCGCATGTGTCGCGACGATTGTGGTTTATAATGAGGAAAAATTATGGTACTGTAGTTTGTGTAAAAGTGAGTGCGAGAAAGGAATTTGTATGTTGCGTGTGTTTGTCATGTGCATGCATTATATTAAAATGTTATAGAATGATATAGTATTAGAAATTCCTATTGGGCTGTATTGCTCATCCCTTCCTCCACAAGTATCCAAGGTCAAGACTCTAACGACGGTGATCTGGAGCTCACATAGAGGATCTCGGACAGTCTTGGGGATTATGTCTGTGAAGAGTGAGTCGTATGTGTTTATTTTATTAGAAAAGAATTTTGTAACTCATATTTTCGGTATAAATGTTTTGATTAAAATGTTTTATTTGATTTTATTTAGTTTTATTTTACTTATTTACTAGGTGGCCCTCGAGATTCCTATATAGGGGGTTCCGAGGTGCCACATAAATCATTGCATAATATCTAATTTTAGTAAGTTGTCCGATGTACTAATAACAAATAAACAAAATCAAATGGGTTTGGGTTAATTCTAGTAAAATATGTACAAACAGTTTTCATTCTTTTGAGCATTTCATTTTATTATGCATAAGAACATATATTTCAGAACATATCGAAAATGTTAGTTTTATATATATGATTAGCAAGGCATATATATTTCTATTGATGAATTATGATGTGGATTTAAGTATTTGAAGGTTCTGAGACTTTGTCATATTATTTTCTAAAATAATTTTAGTTGTTGAGTTGAGATGGGGACAAGAGTCCCAAAGGAAGTTTGAGTTGAGATGTTATATACATTGGAAATGTTTTGCAATGATTTGCAGGTTTGTTGAGTTCGAAAAGTAAAGAAAATCCTGTCAGATTTTTATCAAGATTTTTAAATAAAAATTTTTAAAAAAGACATACTTCTTACCATTATTTTTGCTAGAGTTTGCATAGCAAACACGCAATGATTTCAGTTTTTATAAAATCATTAGTATCGCTTACTAATGATTAGTATCGCTTACTACTCTCGAGGTTTGGCTTGTTGAATTAAACTTTTCAAAATAATGAAATACCTTTACGATGTTCCATACATTTCATTGTCAAAAACCTTGTTATCCAATTTTATCAACCCCCAAAATATTGGAAAAGGTTAAACCAAAAATTTCACACAAATGATCATTACTATAAAATCAAAATTTCTAAACAATTTCAAAAAAAAAAAAAATCTAAATAATTTTTGATAAAAAGATCAACCGTCACAAACTAGATCCCTAAATTTACATTCAAAGACTAAATTTAAATTTACAAATTTACACTCGCGAATTCCTAGTCTTTTTTCTTTTTAGACTTTCATGTTCAACAATTTGATAATCAACGACGGCCAGATTGACTTTTTTTTTTTCAGTCTTTCATATTCAACAATTTGATAACTCTTATTAGGCTCTCAAACTTTAGTCTCTAGTGATTCACAAAAAAAAAAAAATAATAATAATAAAATATCAATCATTTAGTTTAGTTTATCGATTTATGGTTATGACATTTAATTCTTTTAAAATGTAATTATTTTTTTAATTGTTACCTTAGTTTTGATTGTTTTCCTAAATTTCACAAAGGAATTTGATTTTAAAATTTAAAAATTTTAAGTATTCGGAAAAAATATATTTTGCAAGGTGAAAAATAAGTAAATAAATATATTATATGTTAGTAATCCAAAGTAGAGGAGTAGAAGAAACACAATTAAAGAAGATAAAAAATTATTAATTATTTTATCATTGAATTTGATTTATCAAAAGATTATAAATTAAAATAAAAGAAACCAGAAGAAAAGTTAAAGGGGAATTGATTTTTCTTTTTTAATAGTGTTTCCTAAAAACTGATAAATAAGGATACATTAAAAGATAAGCAAAACGGCAACCAGAAAGTCAAAATAATCCCGCGTTTTGTCTCCTGGCACAACAGCGATTTTGGAGATCCAACATGGATGATAATAATAGAGAAGATAACTTTTTATTTTATTTTATTAAAAAAAATGATGGGATTCTAGCTGGTCATCATGGATGCCCATGATACTCCATTATTAGTATGCTATATCTCACCATATATCTTTTATTATTATTTTAGTAAGAATTTAAGAAATTATCAAATTAAATGAAGGATTTCAAAATTTATTTATTTTTAAAAAATTTAAATATTATAAACTTATCTTGAAAGATAAATAATATTTGATAATATCTTATATGTTTAATAATATATATCAGACAATATCAAATACGTATATTAGCTTTTGTTAAACGTTAATCGAACTTTAATATGTTATAATATCAAATATTTTAAAAGTGGTCAAATTTTAATAAAATAAAAAATTTTAACTTTTAACTATTATATTAATAATATAATATGATATTAAATAAGAAATTATAAATAATATAACAACTATATATTTAATTTATCTGAAGATTGAGATTTAAAATGGAGAATTTACTCTAACCTCTCATATAAATTTTGAAAAAATATTTAAGTTCACACTTATATTAAATTAATATTTACGCTCTAGATTTTTTGAAATAAATATTAATTTTTAAAAAAAATATATATTAACTTTTTTTAAAAATAAATATTAATTTTAATATAAATATTTACTTAAATATTTTCTTAAAATTTATATCACAGTGTGAGTAGATATCTTGATTTAAATTGAAACTAAATTTTGATTAAATTAATATTTATTCTCTAGATATTAGAGGATAAATATTAATTTTTAAGAGATAAATATTAATTTAATCAAAATTTAGGGTTAAGAGTTTTTAAAAAAATTATCTAGTAGGTAAGATAAAATATGCCGATTTAAAATAGAAAACTTCCAATAACCTCCTAATTAAATTTTAAGAAATACTTAATCCCACATTTTTATTAAATTAAATTTATTATAAAAAATTCTTAAAAAATTAATATTTACCCTCCAAATATTTAGAGATAAGTGTTAATTTTGAGAAAATAATATTAATTTTTTAAAAAATAAATATTAATTTAATAAAAATATTAGATTAAATATTTTTTTGAAATCTAATCGGTGGGTCAGAATATTCCCCGGTTTAGAATGAACGTAACTTATCACTCATGATGCCATTGGATGAATGAGTATAAAAAAACGAGTATTATTATAATTAATTTAGAACATCAGCACGTGCACACACACTCAGAGACACTCTTTCTCTACATCACTTTCACTTCTTTACTCCAAGAATGGGAGGCCATTAATGAATAGATGTAGATGCAGATGTATGTTTGGATCTTATAAAAGTGTTGTTGAGGCGAAGCAATATCAGCGTCTTGGAGAAAATCTAGAAATCTAAGTGGGTTTGGTTTGGGTTGGTTGAAAAGATGGAGAAATATGAAGTGGTGAAGGATTTGGGAGCTGGGAATTTTGGGGTGGCAAGGCTGATGAGGAACAAGGAGACCAGAGAGCTTGTTGCTATGAAATATATTGAAAGAGGCCACAAGGTTAGTAAAGTTAATAACTTTTCTTTTATTATTATTATTATTATTATTATTATTATTTATTTTTTAACATGAGATGAGATGAGAATTGAATTTCAGATAGATGAGAATGTGGCTAGAGAGATTATCAATCACAGATCACTTAGGCACCCAAATATTATCCGCTTCAAGGAGGCAAGAAGTCTTTTCTTCTTTCTTTTGTTTTCGTTTTTGATTTAACAAACTTGTTTCATTTGATATGAAAAGGGATTCCATTTGATCTTTCTCAGGTGGTTTTGACTCCAACTCATTTGGCAATTATTATGGAGTATGCGGCTGGTGGAGAGCTCTTTGAGCGAATCTGCAATGCTGGTAGATTCAGTGAAGATGAGGTTTAACTTTTAACTTCAATTCTCTCTCTTTAATTTTACTTGTTTTCTTATATGTTTACTTACGTGTTCTTTTCCTTACTAATTAATTGGCAGGCTAGATATTTCTTTCAGCAGCTAATCTCTGGTGTTCATTTTTGTCATTCAATGGTAAATCTAAAACCAAAACATTGTAATTATCCACTCCATTGAACTGCAATAAGCGAATGCATTTGTTAATTAATCTGTTCTTCCTTTGCAGCAAATATGCCATAGAGATCTGAAGCTTGAAAACACTCTCTTAGATGGAAGTGCGGCACCACGTCTGAAAATCTGTGATTTTGGTTACTCTAAGGTTTCTTTATGAGTATAATCGTTTCATAAATCTTGCAAAAACTATTCTCTTGTTTATTTATTTATCTATTCGTTCTTTTCTATCTTGTGGTATAGTCATCTCTGTTGCATTCAAGACCCAAATCCACGGTTGGAACTCCGGCATATATAGCACCGGAAGTTCTTTCTCGGCGAGAATATGATGGCAAAGTAAGTACTTTTTTAATATATTCAATATGCATAGCACCTTTTTTTTTCTTTATTGTGGTTTGCTGATGAGATGATAATGCTACAAGAAAACAGGTCAATGATAGCTGTGATGAGTATGAGTCCATTTATTTTTTGGATGCACGACTATCTCTTTCAGCACTATCAAACACCTTATTTTTTAATCTTAAAAGTTAGCCACCTGTTCTGATTTCTTGTCAAGGGAAAGCAGATGTGATGTTTTGTAACTGTGCCACTGGAGAAGATTACTTTATGGCCTCTGCACTGTGTAACTAAATCCACTTCAATGCGGATATTATTGCTTCTTTTATACTATTTCAATATTGTTTTTATATCCTTCTGTCAATTCTTTAATTTATCACTAACTTTAGAGACACCCCATGTGTCATATATAGCTTCGAAATTGAGTCTAGCGTATCTTTAAGGATCTGCTTAGTGGTTAAACTATGTAAATAAGGATCGATATGGCATTTCTTAGGCCTGGACTCACTAATATTTGACAAACTAAACAGTTGTGTTTTGGTATTTCAGTTTGCACCAGGCCCGAAGGCAGCTAGTAGACTTTTATATGTATTTTAGACTTTACCAATAAATTACAAGCAAAGTGGTTGGCATTTGAATATTCACACATAATTTATAATATTTTTCTTTGACTTTTGGTTATAAATAAGGTACATCGGAGGGTTGAGACTTTTGACCATATAGTGTGAGATTGTAATAAATACATTTGTTTGAAGCGTGTGTGATCAATGAATTGTTTGATGACTTGGTGCCAGAGGCTTCACATGTTCAAATGTTTGCAATTCACTTCATTGATGTAAGAATATGCAAACTTAGAAAAGATGGGTGAGGCTAGACATAAAAGCAAAGTACAAATGTGGCGATAGATTTGGTTATCAGTGATAAATTAGAAAACCATGATGATTGTTTTATTCCTGAATTACAGATATTGGCTTGATTCTGGATAACTTATGCATATTCTTGTCAAAATTAGATTTTGACTAAGTGATCTGTTTGCTAAAATGAATATAAAATGCTCAATATATCATTATTTTATATTTTCATGGAAACAGAACAGGGAGGTTTTCTTTCTTCAGGTTCATATTCATTTCGGGGATGAGATTTAGTTATCTTCTATGAGTCTTTCAATAAGTAATAACTTCTCTCATCTTTTATGAGTTCTCCAATCAAGTATATCTTCCTTTCAAATGTCAATTTACAACTTTTCCGGATCTAGCTTTTGATTTCTTTACTTCATTATTCTTTGTAAAGATAGGAAGTTTTCAGTCAAGAAGTCCACTATGTGCAAAGTTTACAGTGCAAGGTTCTAGGAGAGCTAGACCTCTGACTCTATAATGCAAGTTATTATTGAGTTCCACCATTTTCCACATCATAACAAGCAATAAGTTATTTTCTATCTGAAAACAGTTTTACTTAGAAAAAGAGAAATCAAGGTTTATATTCTGTGTATAAGTAATCGATAGTTCTTTGATTTGTATATTCAAAACAATACTTAAACACCTTATAGGTTTTTGACTTTCAAGGAAATGAGTGAATTTGAAAATTTCAGTTCTAATACATTGCTGGCTTTTCTTGATTTTGTTTAGTTGGCAGATGTATGGTCGTGTGGGGTCACTCTTTATGTTATGCTAGTGGGTGCATACCCTTTTGAAGACCAAGAGGACCCCAAGAATTTCAGGAAAACAATTCAGGTAAATATCTGCCTCTTATGTGATATTCGAAAGTTTCCAGCATTCTTTATTTTTAGGGGAATGATACGGTCCAGTATGGCTGTTCCTAATATTCTCATTTTTATAAAATTTCAGCCAGCTTTTCTTGGCCGGTAACGATTGCTCCCTTATTTTTAATGGTCATTATTTTCCCTCTTCATTATCTTCTGCAGCGGATAATGGCAGTTCAGTACAAAATCCCAGACTATGTGCACATATCTCAAGATTGCAGGCACCTACTCTCTCGCATATTTGTTTCGAGTCCATCAAGGGTATGTATGAATCTTGAAGTCAGTTATTTTATTTCAATGTTTTGTGTGAGTCACATGTCATATATTGCAACTATAACATGCCCGTGGCCTTGGGTAATCTCTAGAAGGTTCTGGGAGATAACTTATTGGCCTTCAACCTAGTTTATCCAAGTTTTAGTTTCAATGAATTTGTTGATTTTTTTTATGTAAACAGGGCTATATTGTAATGAGAATTAATATGTTAGCTGGCATATTTTCTGGGTCCTTTTAGAGACCTAAAATTGTAGGTAACATAACATGAATAGTCTTCCTTTGCAGATAATATTTCTGGATTTTTATCTGTTTCTTACCGGGTAGGGAAAGAAATGATTTTGATACTAAATTGATTTTTATTCATACTTAATTAAAGGTTACAGAACTTTCAAGTCTAAAAATAATAATATTGTTTAACAGTGGAGTAAGGGAAGTGATTTAAATTCCATGCTTATGGATAAAGCAAAGCAAGCTCTGCTTAATTTTGAAGCAGAAGTTAATAACACTCCATCTCAACAAAGTTTCAACCCTTCAAATTTATTATAATAAATCACATGACTTTTGGTGATTAAAGTTTGTTCTGTCTGCACTACATATAAGGGAGAAGAGATTGGATGAATGAGCTTCGTTGTTGTGTTCGAAACCAAGAAGCTTGGAAGTGTAAACCTTCATACTTGTTAAAATAAATCTCATAGCTTGTACTAAATTGAACTTTTGTCTTAAAGAAAAGAAAAGATAATTTTTTTTTGTTCAGAGAGCATATTACTTTATTCCAAAGCACTAAACCTTGTAAATAGTGTTATCAGACTGAGATTTATGTATACAACGTTCATCTTGAAACAAATCTTAGTATTGTGTTTCTTCTCCATCTAAGATATCTGGATGGACACCCTAAGGAATAACACACTTATCTTAGACGTAAATGTAGATCTTTGGAATTTCCTTTATGACTGTTTCTCCCTCTAGATTTTGTCTCTTATTTTCTTCCCTTTCTTTATCTTTGTATAATTCCTATCATATCTTCTTTCCCTACAGTAATTCCATTAACTTGTGCTCTTTTCCTGTGAAAATGATTGTGTTGGCTTTTTCTGTTTGCACAAGCGGACCCTGCTGTAATAATTGCCTGCCGTGTCTAAGAACCTTACACATGTTTACCAGGTTTGATGCATTGGCAAATGGATGTCTTTGGACATCTCCCATCTGTTGAAATGTTCTGGTTGTCCTGTGAGACACTAAATTATTATTGTAGTGAACTCATTTTGGCAGTTTGAGGAATATGAAGTCATCCATTTGCCTCAATGAGTGTTGATTTCTTTTATTTCCAATGTTATGTTGCCATAACCTTCATCTTTCAAAAACCAATTTTCATTTTGTTTTCTTGCAGAGAATTACACTTAAAGAAATTAAGAACCACCCTTGGTTCTTAAAGAACTTGCCAAGGGAACTAACAGATTCTGCTCAAGCCAGTTATTACCAGAGAGAGAATTCAAGTTCTTCTCTACAAAGCGTTGAGGAGATAATGAAAATTGTGGGGGAGGCACGAAACCCACCACCATCATCTCGGCCTGTCAAGAACTTCGGCTGGGGAGCTGAAGAAGATGAAGGGGAGGAAGACATAGATGAAGAGGTGGAAGAAGAGGATGAAGAAGATGAATATGACAAGAGGGTGAAGGAGGTTCATGCAAGTGGAGAATTTCAAATCAGCTAAAGACTACAAACTTTGTCTTGTTATTAAAAATAATAATTGTAATTGTGACTATAGTGTTTCCGTATTTGTGTGTATAATAGCTAATAATTGTTGCTTCATGCCCAAATATTACCTTATTTTAGACAGCATCAGATTTATAAATTTTCTAACTTGCATGGGTCTGTGAATGCATTTTAGTATTTGTTTCACCGTGGACTCTAAAGGAATGAGAATGAGAAATGATGATTACTGGGAGAGATGATTGGTATTGGCCTATGATTTATTTTATTTATTTGTAGAAAAATATTTTAGATATTACTTTTCAACAAATGTACACATGTCATGTGCGTTGGATAAGAAGTCCATGATGTCCTTGGATTGGAGGCTGGAGATGGGAATGTAAATATCGAGTTTTCTCGGGATGTAGGTTGCTTGAGTTGATGGGAATTTGGTGTTCTCAGTGAGAGGCAGACCTCGGTTGCGATGAGAGGAAGAGTTTTGGGTTAGATGGAAATCTGGTTTTTTTTTTTTTTTTTTCTTTTTTTACAACTACGAATGGGCTTTTATGGACACGACAATTGAAGTCACTTCCTAAGTAAAAGGGAAGATCTCGATTGTTTCTGATTAGTGTCTCGGGACCAGAGCAAGTGTGACTATCTAGTATTATTGTTTAGCAAAAGACTAGGTGGGTGTTATTTTCGAGGTAGCACGCTCTCAAAGAGAGAAAGAGCCAATAGGTCTCTACAACAAACCAACTCTGTTTTGATCGGTGAGATGGTGACAGATTTCTATAAAGTCAATTTCTGGAACTTTTCTCTCCCTTCTCTCCATTTTCCTCTTTTTCCCGCAAATATTGTGGAGCTACCAGTGAGCCGATGTAGATTACAAACAAAGGAAAGAGGTGGTTAGGGATGTTGATTGTTTCACCAATTATAACCCTCTAATACTCAAGTCAGTTATGGGTGTATCCAAGATGAAACTTGATGAAAAATACTCGTGGGTAAAATGTTTGCTAGTGAGCTGTTTGTCTACCAAAAGCGGTTGGTTGTTTTCTTGAGAAATGTTCTCAAGAAAGCTAAGATTTGTGATGAAAGGACCATGTTTCAAACAAAATAGATTTGCAGTAAAGAGAGAAGTAATAACTGACTGTGGTAGATTGAAGATTGGGCTGGATAGTAAATGCAGGTAGAAATGCGAGGTTGTTATAGAAATTATTTATGTTTGACTTGAAGATGATTGGTGCAACAATGATGAGGAAGACAAAAAGAACGTTTACTCAAGGTTGGAAGCTTGCAATTCACTTAAGGAATCAATAGAAAATATATAGATGGAAGAGAGAAGTGATTGCTCGTAGTATTTGTTATTGTGTGTGTACCTGGTTATTAGCCATAGTGGTCTATTTATAGTCTTTTGGTTGATGATGTGAGCCATATTTTTATGTGCTTGCCTGACAGGATTACCATTGAAATTACTCTTGCATTGGAAATAGTGATCCTCTCTCCTCATGTGGCGATCCTTCTCGGTAACATTTTTCCTTTTGATTTATGTGAAATTTCTATTCTTCAGTGGAACATTTCGATGATGATCATTGCACACCGGGTTCACGCTTCATCTTGGTTGGGACTAAACGCATTCTTAGCGTCTCATGCCTCCCAGTTAGTGGCCTTATAAAGTCGATTATGCTAAAGGGTGCTTTAGGCATTTTTTATAGAAACCACAAGTGTTTTAGCTTGTAGACTAAAGTAGCTTTTGTTTTTCTATCTAATATTTGAGTAGATTTAAATTAGTTCATCGTATGAATAGTGATTAGTATATGAATGCAAATGATAAATTTGTTCTGTTGATTTTTAATACTAAACAAAATTACAAAAAAAAAAAAAAAAAAACCAAGTTTAAAGAGTTTTATTTATTTATTTTGGTAATAATAAGTTTCAAATTTTTTTTAATTGTCTAATCAATTGTAATGTTAAAGAGAGTCTTAGACATATTTTATGGCATAAACATGCTTGGTAATTGTTGAGTGGTGTCTAGTTCATGTAAAGCAATTCCATAAACATGCCAAGCAGGTGTCTAGCATGGTAGACAGTATTAGAGAACTGTTGAGCCTTGACGTTTGCACTTCAAAATTTGGCTTTTGTATTCGTTTTAAAATACGTTTTATTTAAACATTCATCTAAAGCTATTTTGACACATTTCTCTCCTGGTGAACCAACGTGACGATAAGTTGATAGATTTGCAGGCGAAGATAACGGGTATTCAGATTTTGGTGACTATTGATTTAGGCAATAACTTATATAGCGTATCTGTTAATAATATGACTATTAATTATTAAAAAAAAAACTATTATTTTATAATTTAAATTTGATTGTTGTATGATACAAATACATGATTTGTTTTTCATGTAGTTAATCATGTTAGAGAGCTTTAATTTATAGTAGATTAGTTATCTGGTTAAAATATATAAACAAAAAACAAATATATCTCCGGGAAGAGAGCTTAACATTAATAAGAATAATTTTAAAGTTTGGAATTATTGATATATAGAGTGACCCAATTAACGATGTCTTATCAATTTATGTTGATTACCATCGAATTGAAAAGTAAAATAATGTCTAATAGTCTTTAAAAGGCAGATCTGATCATGCTACCGTAGACTCTCTAAAAGGCAAGAGAAATTAAAAAAAATGTCCTAAATTAAGGGCTCTTTGCAAAAATATCCCACTAGGCAATTTTTTTTTATGCACCAATATAAAAAAAAAAAAACAATTTATCAAAATACCTCCAAATAGGTATTTCATCTTCTCCACCATTTCTCTCTTCATTTACTCTTTTCCACTCCTTTTTCACTCACATTTTACTTACACTCACTCTCTACATAAAGACTAAGCAACAAATTTAATAGCGAATTAAGATATTTTAGCATATATAGTTGCAAAGGTAATAAGAGATTGATAAACTTTTATAAACTTCAAACAATATAACATACATTTCATAAATAATTAGATAAATCTATAAATTATCCCAATTAGATAAATAAATAACTGAAATACCAATTTTTTTAAAACATTTCAACATTCATTAACGTCTTTGGTAACAACAAATATCTAGTACTATTCATTATTATCAATACATCCAACATCATTCCACATATCAACAGCTATAGTAGCCCTCCATTGAATAGCATTCTCTCTTTGTTGTTCTTGAGTCTCAAAAATTGGATCAAAATCATCTTCTTGAGTATCTAGTACTGATGTAGGTGATNGAAACTGCATTATCTTCTTCAATTGAAAATTCATCTGAATGACAATCCTTGCGAAAAAATTTGTGTAATCCTGTACAAGCTATTACTAACTCTGCTTGCGTATTATATGGAAATGAAGGAGCTGTTTCGAAAATTGTGAATCGTGACTTAAATATACTAAAGATCCTCTCAATGACATTCCGTAAAGAAGCATGACGAAGATTGAACAACTCATTTAGATTTTCAGGGTCACGACCTTGGCCAGCAAAATCTTGAAGATGATAGCGGATACCTCGAAAAGGAGCTAAGAATTGACATCGATTTGGAAATCCATAATCTACTAAAAAATATTTACCTAAATATACAATATTTTTCTTAGAATTATTAAGCAATGTCTAACAAGTATAATTAGGAAAAAGAAATTAAAAAAAAATCATACCTTGTGGCACTTTAAGTCCATTCCTCATTGATAAAGCATCACTAACACTTTTGAATCATGGGCGGATCCCTCCCAACCACTAAGCACATACATGAATTCTAAATCAAAGTTACAAGCTGCTAAAATATTTTATGAAATGGTTTCATGACGATTACGGTAGCTGCTTTTATCACGTCCAATTACCATTGCTGGAATATGGGTGCCATCAATAGCTCCAA
>JANLJB010004076.1:30328-53358 GCA_026212285.1 Bursera cuneata
AAAAAAAAAGAATCATAAATTATGAGCATAATAAAAAAAATAAAAATAAATCTATAATGATAATAAAAATCTTATCACTTACTTCAAAATATTGGTAAAACCTTGTACTTTCCCTTATCTTTTTTGGAACTATCGATCCATGTTTGGCCTTCAAATCTACTGCAATTGTGTTTAAGGCTTTCAAAATCTTATTGAAACTTTGACTAGTAGTGAAATGTGATCGACTAAATGTTTTACGAATCAAGCAATATCTGGAATTTTGGCCGACAATGAGGCAAAATGTTGCAAGCATCTCTTCAACACAAATAAACCTTGTATCATGTAATAGTGTTTTTTCTCTAATCATGTTGCATAACTTCAGAAACACATCGGGATACATTCTNTAAACTTGTCGAAAGTGTGTTGGATCCTCATTTAATATTTTATATGTATATTCGTATCCACATGTAGTTTTTCGTCGTCTAGTTAAGAGACGTGGGATACCTTCCTAACCCATGACAGCTATAAGCTCATTTAGTATAGAGAGAATTGCTTGAATTGCCATCAATAAATATCTTATGATTTCAAAAAATTCTTCTTCTATCTCTTCTTCTTCAATTTCTTCCTTCTCTACTTCATTATCCCCATGCATGTTGGAATGAGGCATTTTCAAAAGAATAACCTAAGGGAAAAAAAATATTTATAAAAAAACTTATTGACACATTTATGTATGTATTATTATACTACCATAGCAATTTCTATCTTTCTTGTTGTAAATAAAAACTATTAAAACATAAGTAGAAATAAAGCATGGCATATAAAAATCCATTTCATATTAAAATAAAACTAATAACAAATAATTAACAACAAAAACATTTAAATTGTTTCAAAAAATAAATTGTCTCAAAACCAAGTTCATCGTATCTCAAAGAATCACTTATTCCATCAACTCATAAAATATCCAATCAAAACGCTCTTCAGGTGTCATTTTCAAAAACTCAATCTTCTTTAATCTAGTATTAAGTAACTTAAGTATCTTAAAACAAGCACGATTATCTAAATTTGGAATCTCCTTAATAACATCCCAACAACTATCATCTCTAGTAGCATTCAAATCAATAGTATGAGTAAATCAATTGTATGATTGAGCTTGTCTATGGCATCTAATTGAGTATTGTTGCTCTCAGATTGATTAGACTTTCCTTCATACTCGGTTCTATTTCTTTTTCTTGTTGTTAGGGGAACCTTCAAACTCATAGGTTGAGAGGGTAATGGTGAAATGGAATGCCTAGGAGATGGTGGTTGATCACTTTGTGTAAATGTCCCTAAACCAGAATCGTATATCAAGTCATCTAAACCACCAAGCCTATTTTCTTCTATTCCAAATGTTCTTGCATCGGTGTCATCTCCCAGTCCAATTGAGTTTCTTCGAACAGCAGTTCCATTTCCAATTGCAATTCTTAAATCTTCATAGTCTGTAATAGTCTCTGTGCAATACTTCTATGTGTTGGATGGTACTAGTAGAAGAAAAAAAAGTATCAATATATAAAACATAAACATTAGTAATGTGTATTATTAAATTGTATAGCATTTTAAATGAAATAAGCTCACCTTAAAGTAGTCCTCCCATACTTTATCACTAGCAGTGAATTTCTTTGTCACAGGATCCCATCCAAATCTAGAACTATGACGCATAAGATTAGAGAAGTTGTTGTATCATTGTTTGAACCATTTCAAACGGCTTAAATATTGAGCATAAGTCATTTTACACCCAAGGTTTTCATTAAGAGCGGGAAGTATTTTTTTTTCTACAGTTATCTTGCTCAATACGCCATTACTATCACGCCATCCACAAGTGGCAACATCAACCATGAGTTTTAGCAACTCATTGCTCTTTTCTAATGTCCATACCTTGTATTTTTCTAAAACGCTTTCCTTTTCTTTATCATTTCCTTGATGTGAATCCCCTATTAATAATATTACTACATTGTAATCGCATAGAAAATCTTATTAGATTTTCCATATTATAATAATAATATAACTAGGTAAAATCATACTATCAATTATTATTATCGGGTTCAACAAGTCTATTATGTAATAATAAAATATATTTATATTAATTAAAATTATCCAAATCATACAACCAATTATTAATATTAAAAAATAATTAAAATCATTCAAGTTATATAAAAGACGATAGATATTAAATCACACTTTTTAAGCTGTTCCTATGTGTGAGGTAGCATGCATTCAAACCTTTTATAAAACCATAATATAATTATATCAATTTTAAAAGAAGAAAAATTTAACCTAATAAATCATAAACAAAAAAAAATGATTTGATTTAGAAATAATACCAATAATTATCAAACTTCAACCAATAAGTAATAATTAGTAACTTAAAAACAAATTTTATGGTAATCCTTCTAAGAAATTGGAAAAGATGAGTTATGATCACTAAAAGTTGTCTTCTAAAACAGTAGTAGTCAACTCCCAAACTTTTTCACTTGGCAAGCACCTATATTGTCCCTCAACTTGCTTCAATTGAAAGAAACTTTCTTACATTTTAATGCAATAGAAATCATGAGATTGGTGAAAAAAAAACTAGCCTAGTAGCTATCCTGACTGCAGAACCTAATTAATATTATTAATTATTTTTTTAACTTCAATTCATTGATTCTTAGCTACCTATATTTCCTATCTTTGACCCTTTCTCTCTCCGTAATTAAATGATTATAATTATATATTTATTTATTCAACTACAGAGCCTATGCATGAAGCATGAGGCCAAGAAAAGCTACCAAGTTGGTGAGTCATGAGAAGTTGAACTTTTTTCTTGTAAGTCAAAAGGGAAATTATAGGGAAATAATAGTAGCAGTAACCCATGGCTTGGCTGCCAAGTTGTGTAGGTGCTTGTAAAAGGTAAGATTTTCAGTTAGATTCTCTTTATAAAATATTATTACTAGAAATTCAATAGATAATTTATCATAGTATTATTCTATTACTTGCTTTACCTAAAACATAGTTATGCCCAACATGACGACTAATTAAAAATAAACTAAACAGCCCCCACCACCCCAATTTTTGGTGCAATTTAATTCATAACAATATATATATTTCGTCCTACGTATGAAGTCTCCTAGCTGTTCCTGTATGTGTTGAGCATGCTTCCAAGCCTCTTATTTTTACTCTTCTCATGATACGCCCTAGACTTTTTATATGAAAAAAAAAATAGAAACTAGGGTTATAATTAAAAAGGAGAATTTTGATAAAACAAAACCCAAATATATTATAATACAATAACACAGCCGCAAAACACATAAAGGAAAGAGACAAATCAAATTTTCAATATTCTACAGTTTCATAGATAAACAAGAAATCAAGATAAACTCAAATAATCATGTCTATCAATATTCTGCTGTTTTATATATTTCATCTAATCAAATATTCAATATCAAATCAAATATGAATGTTTTGTAATCTAATAAACAAAGACCCATAAAACTAACCGATGATAAAATAACTTACCTCAAGATATCCTCCTTGTGTCTTTCATGAAAAAACACAACAATGTTTCTTTTTTCTTTTTTTATGAAACTTGAAAGTTTTTTATAGTCATAACAAATAGTAAAAGAGAAATTATAAAGTTTATTATTTATATCTCCCACTAAAATATCTACAAAAGTCTCTCATATAAAAAAGTCTATAAAAATCATTAATTTTTATTACCTCATGACTTTCATAGACTTTTAAAAAGTATTGATTGAATACTCTAAAACTTTTATAGACTTTTTAAAAGTCTTTAAAAGTCTGTATTGAATACCTCATGACTTTTATAGAGTATTTAAAAGTCTATAAAAGTCTTAATTAAATACAACCAAACTTTTTAATTTTATAAAAATCTCTAAAAATCTTAATTGAATGCACCCCCCCTAAATGTAACAACTCATTTGGGGAATTTGGCATTGATAAATTAAATTAAATTTTAAACTTGGAGCATATGCAAACCATGAAGCATATAAATACTTAGCAGAAAATTTTCTTAATCCATTTGATATACAATACATATTATAAATTCAATTTATTTATTAGATTTATGATAATTAATTTTCAGAATACTGAAAATATACCAATGGATTAAATATTGATTATTTTATTTCTATGATTCATTTAATTATCAATTAATCATTGAGAATTCAAAGTAACAATGAATTCAATTTATTTGCTACATTCATAAGAATTTGTTACATTCATGAGAATTTATTTTCAGTACACTGAACATATATCAATCATACTTGTCAAAAATCTAAAGCCGAAAAAATCATATTTGTCCTCCCACATGTTAACTATATAAGTTTATGTTTCAAGATTATCCTACTTATCAAAAATCTAAAACCTCAAAAATCCTACTTGTCATCTTATATACTAACTATATAGATTCATGTTTTAGGATTATATAGATATATAGATGAGTTACAAACTTTCTACATAAACACAATTAAAATCAGCCCTAACGCTATTACTTCATATCATGCTATCAGGTCATCAAAAATTGTCATCTCTACCTAGAAGTATCAAGTGACATAGATGATTGCGAGTTTCACCAAAGAAATAAATTTCTCAATCATTCAGCTCTGAAGAAAAAGTTCGCTGCTAGCCCGATACAAATATAAAGGCCAAAACTTTACAAAATAATCATTCAAAGAACTTTGCAGTAAGTATAAACATTATGCGACCATTATATTACAATTTCTTTTTTCCCTTTTTCTTTTCCTTTCCACCAACAGGGCTTGGTGTTCTGTAAATTGCAGCTAAACTATTAGCCAAATCCAATCTATTGTGCCAGAAGACATGGATGGTTGGATATCCAATGTAACGCATGTATGAAGTTAAGGTAATAGAATGCATAAAAATTTAGCCTCAACAATGTTAATGAGCGGACAGAAAGACAGAGAAAGAGAGATCTTGTTAGATCTTAATTCACCGAAACAAGGGTAAAATGCCCCATTGATGTAGGAACCCCTCACCAGTGGTGACTTCTAGGACCAACAGAACAAGAACTGCCAGCATAGCAGCTCTTCCGTTCCAAGTCTCAGCACTTCTAGTCCAACCCCATTCCCATACTATCACAGGAGGAGGTAGTTCGCGGCGTTTTGAATCATATGTTGCCAATAGCTCTTCTACACTGCCTAGTGGAACTAAAGACTGCAGAAAATCGCAAACTTTCGATCAGACAAGAATAATGATTCAAAAGGCAGCATCATATCAATATTTGAACAAAATGAAAACTTCTGATATGACCATCCTAAGGTAGTTGTTCATCCAGATATCCTGAGGATTGAGGAGTATTAAAAGCGATCAGCTATATTTCTTGCATGTACAGCTTGTTTTGTTCCATAAAGAAAATATTCAACTGCTATAACAAATCAAAAAAAAAAAAAAAAGCAAAATAGAATGTAGAAGGTATTACAGATAAACATGCACACATGATGTGCTTCCAAGCCCCAGCAAACAGAAGTGATGAAATAATGAAGAAAGTGAGTAGTCAACCACTGCAAAACACAAGATAAGCATGCTGCCCGCCTGCTGGCCGGGCGAATCGAAGTTCTCTTCTGGTCAACTGTCCACCCAGTCAAGTGCAAAAAACACAGTAGATAAAACACTCACACAATCTAAGATAAGTAATTAAATAGAGGAGGAAGGGAAATGGGAAGAATTAAAAAAAGGATGTTTCTGATGTTTTGAGAGTTTTTCTTTTGGGAGACTTGCACCACAACTGTTTTCGGAGAAGAAAAGCAAAATTTATGTACCAAAAAGATATTTCACATTTTCCAAGACTAGAAAACAGATACAACCAGTTTGAATTCATGAATAAACTCCCTTGGTGTGTTTGGTTATGTTTCCATTCCAATCATTTCCATTTTTGTCTTGGAAAATGTTGAAATATTTGTTTGGTAAGTCAATTTTGTTTCCATTCTCTCAAAACGTATTAAAAGGGTATAAGCCCCTTGAAGCATTCAAATATAAAATCTCAAAAACACTTCTTTTCCCATTTTCCTATTTAAATTTCATCTTTGAAATCTCTGTTTGCTCATTATTTTTCTTCCGTTTTCAGTGGTATTTCTGGGTGAAGATTTCATTTTTATGAATAACTATAATATTTTCTGCTTTCCTTTTCTTGAACGATTCTGGCAAACCACATTCTCACTTATTTTATTTTGAAAATAAAAATACAAATAATGACACCAAATGCATTCTTGATTCTTGAAAATACAAAAATCAAATATAATCTTTCAATTTCGATCCAAAAGCTGAAAACAAAAACACAAAACTGATTACCCAATGCCTTCTAATAGATTTGCTCATGACTTGACTAAATGTTTGATGCACCTCTTATTAAGGTTAGCAAGTCATCCATTAACCACATCCTAGGAGCTTTTCAGGTACAGCAAAAAAGTGCTCCAAATAAACATTTTCATTTCAACACGGCTAATAAATAACACACCGTTAGGTTCTACAATAAAGAATACGCATAAAGAAACCAAAGTTGGAAATCAATTCTGATATTTGTGCATTTCAGAAAAGTGAAATAAAGAAACAAAAGAAAATAAAGTATGGTACATAGTACAAGATAAGCTGAAATAAAGGATCTATCTACTCAGCCCCGAAATAGATGGGGTTAAGGCTTAGTTAAGAGGACTTAAGTATATGAAACACTATTGGTGCATTCTATTGCTTCTACATCAATCACAAAATCCTATCCATATAAATTGTAGAAGAGATGGGAATCAATATAGGTCAGTTGCAAGCACTTTAGTACCAAAATGTAGAATAAAATCATTAAGGGTACCTGACGAGCTTCAAGATTTGAGACAGCCATAGCTCCAACGTAGGGAAGACTCTCAATCACAGCATCTGCCAAGTCTGAAATGAAAGTAGGTTCACATCCTAGTGCTGGCACACGTCCCCATTTCTCTATACCAGACTTCAAAGCCAACTCTTTGTACTCAACATCAATCTCTTCTAAAGTTTCAATATGCTCGCTAACAAAACTGTAAATCAAGCATACAAAGGTGTGCACATTCAAAACAAAATAATAATAATATCGAGTAAGCCAACTAAAAATCACCATGCAGAAGATATGCAGCTACCCCATTGGAAAAGAATGCAGTGGCATAATTAAAGTTATTCTATTTCAACAATAATACCTAATAGGGACAGCTAGAAGATTTTTCACCCCTTTTTTTCCCAACTCAATGATTGTTTCATCAGTGTAGGGCTTCAACCATTCCACAGGCCCAACTCTGCTCTGTAAGAACATTTTGCTATCAACAAAGTCTCAATGATAATAATGGAAGATATGCAAACATATGACATGAAAGAAAGATGAAAAACTTTTATAAGAGCTATGAGAATGCTTCCAAAAGCAACAAATTACCTGATATGCAAGAGTGTATGCATTAGTTATATTTCTCTTTTCTAACTCTTCCATTATCAAATCCACACATTCCTCCATCTCTGCCTTGTAAGGATCACCAGCCTCTTCAACATATGCCAGTGGCACGCCATGTGCACTAAAAAATATCATAACCTATAAAAATTCTCAAGTAAGTGTGCACAAATATACAAGGATGATACCATAACATAATGAAGTATCATTCAAATCTTAGAAAGACGTTAAGAGTGTTGCTTCTAAGCAACATAAGGAATTGAATAAGCACAAGTTGGATACAAAATAATCAATTTGTTAAATCTATAAGGAAAGTAGTAGCCAATAACCTCCTAACTTAATCTCATCCCAGGGCTCCCCAATCCACTCATGAGAGATCAAATCAAGCAAACCATTGTGATGCTAATGTTCAGAGGAATACAAGGAATACATCATTTTTTCTTCTACTTTTTACACCAAGAAATAAAAGGTAAAGGATGTTCCAGGCAATGAAAGAAAGAAAGAAGATGTTGCTCAAACACAGCGTGTCAGAATAAGGCTTTTGTCCGCTTTGCAACTTGGTAGCTTCGGCATTCAAGGACCAGGGCTGGGACCAGAACATATAACACATCACCATAAATCTCGGGAGGGGTTATCCCCGTGGTAGGAAAAATACCCTAGTTCCTTACCGCAAATTACTCAGCAAAACAAAATCAGTATTAAACCATCAAAACAGATGTTTACCATGTTCAAAGGTTAATAATTTCATGAACATTTAACTAAGCATGGTATCAAAATGCAAATATCAACAGTTCTACATGCTAGCTTAGGTTGTAACTGTTTGATATAACCTCTGTTGGCAGAGCAGCCACCATCTTAAGTTTACATGATCTGAAGGTTTATTGCTTGATGAAGAGTGCTTAATGAAGTTTGAAAAGTTCAATAACTACAACACTGGCTGCAAGTGAGGAATTGAGTTTCAGAGCAGATGGAGTAACAATAAGTGGTACAAATGTTCTATGTAAACCATGTTCACACACACACACACATACATATAGGTAATAGCTTGCCGAATTTGGAGTAAAGACAAGTTACATAAGGCACTTGACAAGTCAGACCAGAATAAACATAAAGGTTTAGGCATTGATTGAGTAGAATACAGTGACAGAATCTTTATACAATTCCAAAATCTCAGTTATACTTGTGAACAGTATCATACATTGTTAGGGTAATGAGCATAATAGTCAAAATAGGATGGCAAAAGCTGATTAAGATTGAACAAATGCAATTCTAGGCCATAAAGGATCTCCAAGTTGACCATGAATTAACGGTTCGAAAAGTTTCCGAAATAGAATTTCCAAAGATTTTGGCTCTTTGTCTTTTGATTCTATGTTCTCAGCTTCACAAGCTCTGGTTGATTCCGTTCAGAAACTACTGAAATCATGTCAATGTTCAAAAACCTGACCTTTCATCGTGGTTCCCATCAAAACACATCAGCTAATTGGAACTTGAAGATCCCACTATCAATCACAAATATGCATACTATGATTAAGAAAATTAAGGATTGTAAATTCTAGTATAATGGTTAACAAATGCCAATTTCTATCTGTCATCTTAAGCCAGAACCAAAAGTTTGCATGAATAATAAACAGAAACTTTAAGCCCACAAGGACAGTTACATATTGACATGAAAACCACACATCTCTTACCTTGGCAAATTCTTGTACAAACTATAATGCATAAATCGAAGAAATTGAATGGTATAAAGTTTAATAAAATTTATCCCAGCAGTTAGTAGTTTCTCTTCCAGCACTCTACAATTCATGTTTCCAACATGAGCGAACTACAGTTCTGAGAACAATTTCCCCAGTTTAAATCATAACAACTAACTTGCACCATTAAACAGTAGACATGGAACAATGAATAATAGACTTGTATTAGTATGACTAGTATCATCCAATGCAGAACAATTACATATTAGTAGTTGTTTCAATCTTACAAGTTTCAATTTAAACAACAATGCCCAAATCCTTTCCACAAAAGGTGCAAGTTAAAAGATAAAAATGCTCACTCCAACATTTTTGCCACACTATGAGTCACTAATTTATTCTACTTCACTTGTTTAAATTGTTTTAAACAATATTCAAAATTAACATGATTTGCATTATAGATTGCTGTCTCAACAGATAAGAACCTGTTATTAGTGAGGCAAAATGAAAAAAAAATTCCTATAGCACAACATAAAAAGCAATCAAATGTATCATTTTTCTTTCTTACGCATCACACAATTCGCTGACCAAAACATAGACAGACCAGGAATTTGACAGCACTAGAATCCTACCATGAAAAAGTCAACATCAAGGTCCAAACTTTTTTAAATTTCAGGAGTTAAGCTGGAGAATTGACCTGTAGTACCTCAAACCATGTGGCAAAAAAAAAAAAAAAAAAAAAAAAGCATGACTCTCACAGCTTATTTTCTTGACAATTCCTTATTTTCAGAGAAAGAAAGGGAAGGGCACTCCTCATGAGGACATTAGTAGATGTCTTTACTTAATTCAATTTTATAAGCATAATAAAAGAGTTGTTAAAACCATAAAAATGTTACATCAGTTGCACAAGGAAAGCAGGAAACTTAGTCATTCACAGTACATATAGCATAAACTATGGAGGTCAGGAAATCAAATCGCTTCACTATAAAAAACATGTACAACAATGCAAAAACAGCATAATCAGATGTGTACGCATGCACACACTTATATATATATATCTATGGATCCATCCAAAGAACGAACCTTGTCAGGGCAGTCAAACTTTTTCAACTCGTTCTCAATTAAATTTGCCATGGCCTTGATGTATCCTTCTCGCTGGTACCAGGAAGGTATAACAGTGTGCTGCATGTTAACTAGATATTCATCCTCCCTGTAAAACAAATCAATTACTTGTTCAAAAAAAATTTTAAATCATACTATTAGATTCTCAAGACATGGTGTTAGGCTTGGTATTATCTATCACCGGAATATACTCTCCAAAAGTCGAAGACTTGAACCGCTAGTTGATATTGAGAACTGTGGATAGAGTGGGAGCACAACAAGCTTTGTAATTCCATCTCTTTTAATCTGCAAAAAAAATTTAAAATAAAAATAAAAACAAAATCAATATCCAGATGCACCTTATTTAATTCACGCACCAAGTTTAGGTATTGACAGATAATTTAGACCAAAAACTGAACCTACTCTCTTTCTTTTTTCCCTTTTTGGACAAGATACCAAAGCAGAACAGGATATGTGATAAAGTGGGATGACATAATTAATGGGGAAAACTGCTTTGAACCTGTCAAATTAATTCTAATTACATTTGAGTTGAGTATTCATAGCCTAAAAGAAACTCCATCAAGATTAAGGGAGTAAAAGCAGGCAAGCTTAGTATAATCAACATTTGATATTTGCAATATTGATAACAAATCACTCGAAATCCCTATGCAGTATCATCCAAACAATTTCTTCTTCAAATTTGCCAGGATTATATGTACTAATCTATCAGGCGACAATGTATTGAAAAGATATATTAGTGTTGAAACAAAATGGTTATGTTTATCATGCATCACATTCACATGAGAAATCACAAAGCTGACAAGATACCTGCTCAATAGCTTCTTCGGTAAATGGATGCCAGTAACGCATACCAACATATACCTTTGCTGGGACGTTCTTTTTACAAAGCGACTTGCTCAACTCTTCAGCCTGCCAATGGAAGGACAAGGGAAGAAAAAAGAAAGATTAAAAAAACTGACATTATTCTCTTGGGGTAACTTCCCCAACTAACAGTAAATTCAAATATGATTGTTCAACTAATGCTTCAATTCTGAGATGAAAAACGGAATGAATAATAAAATTGAGGTACAAGCCATGCCTGTGCATCAGTTATCCTCCTGAGAGGAGAGCCACCACCAATGGATGCATATCCTTCTTTGCTCTTGGGCGCCCTGACAACAGAGATGAATTGTGCCAAAGGCTTTTGAAGAAAACGGAACAACCTTGGAAGTCGAATAATATCCTGTTGTGTTGAATGCAGAAAGAACGTAACAAAATCAGATTTATTAAAAAGAAAAGAAAAGGGAAAAGGGTTCGTTAGGCTAGGCTACGTACGGGGTCAGCAAAAAGGTTGAAAAGAAAAGGCTGGACATCTTCAAGGGTTTCAGGACCTCCAAGATTGAGCAACAAAACGCCAATTTTTTCGTCAGAAACAGAAAAGAGAGGGGAACTGGAGACGTCCTCCTGAGAGTTTGAGTTTGAAGTGACTAACGTTCCCATTCCCATTCCCAAAGACGAGAAGCATTTGTATTTGTTGAGTGTTTCGGCAGAAGAGGAATATCTGGAGAGGTTAGAACTAAGACACAACGTATTCATATTCATATTCATAATCATCCTCCGAGACCCCCACCCACTCATCATGCTGCGTGGCAACCGCCTATCAACAACCAAACCAAATCCAACCTTAATAAACAAACAAATAAATAAAAACCCACTTGAGAGAGACAGAGATAGACGAACATACAAGCTGGGAGAAACGGAGGTGAAGCAAGCAGGAGGAAATGTGGAGGAAGTGGAACATGAAGAAGAAGAACACGAAGCTGCTGTATTCATCATCATCATCTTCATCTTCATTCGTTGTTGCTGCTCCGATATTTTGGGAGAAAAGAAGAGAAGAATGGGAGAAGTGTAGCGACTGGACTAGGTAGTGAGAGAGTGACACATGAGAACTCAATCGCTTCCATCCATTTTACTCTCTTATCTGTATTCTTATTTTTTCCTTTTTTCTATTGCCTCCAAATTTACAAAATATCAAAGAACCCAAAAAAAAAAAACCTTTTAATTTCCTATTTTCTCCTTCACTGTAATTTTTACCCCTTGAATTTTTTTTTTTTAAGTACTCTTATTCACTGGCAAAAGGTCGGGTCAGGCCGGACCGGCCTATTTTGGATAGACCTGACAGGTCAGGCAGGGCTGGGCCAGACCTTGTAAAAAAATTGAAGACTTGGGCCTGACCCAAAGCCTATACTATTTGTACCAGGCATACCAGACCTATCACTATTCAGTATATAATAATTTTTAAATTAATTTTTAATTTATTTTTATAATTTATAAAAATTAAAAATTAATAAAAAAATCAAATTACTACAGTACCAGGCCAGGCCAGGCCAGCCTACAGGCCCAAAGCCTAGGCTTGAGCCTGGCCTACCTTAGGTTAGACCTGCACTGTAGCATGCAGGCCAGGCCGACCCAGGCTTGACCTGACCCTTTGCCATCTCTACTCCTATCATCTTTTACAATTTAAATTTGCTCATTCATCAAAATTGCCCTTTCAATTAAAAATTAAAGTATTGTCCAATTTTAGGACAAAATTACCCTTTCAATTAAAGACTAAGTATAGTCCAATTTTAACAAATAATTTTTATGTGTCTTAGCAAATCAATTACCATTAAACTTTAATCGCAACACTTTAATTTGGTGAGTTAGACAAAATCAAATTACTCCCGTCAAAGAGAATGGTAGAACAATAATACTCATGAAATATTCATGTTTATTGACTAATAAGTAAATTATTTGTAGGATTTGAACCACATGCAGATGAACAAAGTTGGCATTTTAATATAGTGCAACCAGCTGCAAAAGCTCGTGTATTGTACAGTTATATTTATTTAATATTATTTGTTATTTTTATTATTTTTCTGATTTCGTAACCTTTTTAAAGGAGTTTTTTTTTTTTTGTTTGAAAGAAAGAATCAAAATGAATTAACAACTCAAAAAGGAAATTGAAATTTTACCTTTGTTAGAAAACCTGTATTGGCGGCACTCTCTTATTTTTTGATACGATACCAAGGAAAAAGAAATCGAAAAAGTGCTTGGATGGAAATTTACCAACTGCTAAATCGTCCCACATATACTTATAGCACATTAGCTAAAGCATGCCGAAACATATATGTAAGTCATGAGGTTAAACAGTCTTTAGAAGTGAAATAAGAAACTAAGAAAATTAGCTTATAGAAAAACAATTCATATACATATTTCATAGATAAAAGAAATCATAATAGGTAGTCAAATTCTAAAACAATATAAAAATTTAAAAAAAAAATTAAAAACATTGAAATTAATTCAAGTAGACCAAAAAGAAGAAGTATAAAATTGGAGCAATGAAGCTGGGATTTTTTATTGTTTTGAGTCTCTTAAATAATAAATTCATTTGATAGATTCATGAGAATTTATTTTCATTATACTGAACATATATCAATAGATTAAACATTGATTATTCTATTTTTATTATTCATTTAATTAATAATTAATCATTAAGAATTTAAGGTACCAATTAATTCAATTTATTTGCTAGATTCATGAAAATTTATTTTCGAAACATATATCAATGGAATAAATATTATTTACTAGATTTATGAGAATTTATTTTCAGTACACTGAACATATGTCAATGAATTAAATATTATTTGCTAGATTCATGAGAATTTACTTTTATTACACTGAACATATATCAATGGATTAAATATTGAACTTTCCAAAATGTATTGAACTATATGATTCATTGAATTAATAATTAATCATTGAGAATTTAAAGTATCAATGAATTCAATTTATTTGCTAGATTCATAAGAATTCATTTTCAGTACACTGAACATATATCAATGGATTAACTATTATTTGTTAGATTCATGAGAATTTGTTTTTAGTACATTGAACATATATCAATGAATTAAATATTGAACTTCCCAAAATGTATTGAACTTAGAGTTTATCCTACTTGTCAAAAATCTAAAGCCTAAAGAATCCTACTTGTCATCCGATATATCAACTATACAGGCTCATGCTTCAAGATTATCTTACTTGTCAAAAATCTAAAGCCTAAAGAATCCTACTTGTCAATCTACATATCAACTATACAGGTTCATGCTTCAAGATTATATATATATACATATATAGTTCATAATTAGAAAATTAGAGCTTTTCAAATTAGAGATAATTTTGCTAATAAAATCACTAAAATATAAATTGTGGTTATATATCCAATTAGAAGAGCTTCATATAGATCAAAATTAATGTTTTTTCCTTCTTAATTGTGATAATCTAATGTGTCTTATCATCAACTTATATAACAAAATTTGCAACTAATCCTTTTAATTATTTTATATTTATTGTATATAAAATAAATTAAAAATGATATCACATCACTAATTACCCTTAGGGTTTCGCTCAATATCATACAAGGATCAAGTTTGTCCAATTAATCAATGAGACCCTTAAGGTTACCCAAAATCAATCATCTAACAGTTTCTCTTACTTGTAACCCGAAGAGAAACGGGTAAAATTAAGTTTCATATAAATTAACGAGTACACTCAAAATCAAAATAAACCAAAAAATGGAAAATGAAAACTAGTCATTGCATTACCCTAACCTAGAAACCAAGTAGCACCTTCCAAACAACAAACTTGTAGGACCAATCACCCTCCTTGCATTGCATCCCACTAGGATCACCACCTATACAACCTAAGTAATAGCCATTGAAATAACCCAGCAACATCAAGCCATAGACAACCAAAATAATAGCATTTCAAATCACCCAGAATTATTCGAGTTTAACCAAGATTTCCCTATTCAAACAAGTCAAACCCAAATTCCCTAAATCAAATCAATCCAAAGCACTTTGAAACTACAAAACCCAGATTTCCACACTCAAACAAGTCACAGTGATGCATATCTTACCATGCATTGCCACACATTGGAGTAAATAACCAACCTTTCAAACATCAATTTCGGGATTACTGTTTGTAACATCCCACCCGAGCACACAGCAAGGGTTTGGGCTTAGATAACATCCTGTCCCAGGGCATGTCACAGGCCCACACCTCAGCGGCACACCGGCCCATTGAGTTGGCCAGGTCCCACCCCTCACTGGGTATGACCCTTTAACGTATTGTCCGCTCTAGCCCGAAGGCCTCACGACTTTGCCCACCACTAAGATGTGTCCCCCACTTGAACCTAAGACCCCTTAAAGGCAATCTCAGTTCAACATGAGTGCCACTACTAGCTCAAGTGGTGTACAAATATATGTGAATGGAAGTGTATGTACAAACTTTCCTGAAATTGGGACTAAAAGGTAATTAAAAGTAAGTATATATATATATATATATAGGTGCAAGATTGAGGTTTGTAYATATGTGTATGGGAACGTTTATGCGAAGAGTTGGATGAATGTGTAACAATTTCTCGCTCGGCAGAGAGTTGGCGCCGCTGCGTGAAACTGATTTCACGCTTAGGCACGGTTTGACGCCGCGGCGTGAAACTAGTTCCACGCTAAGGAGCAAAAACGGTGAAGCTTAGGGTGCCAAAGTCAAAAAGTTAGCGTCATTGCGTGGAATCCATTCCACATCGAGGGGCGGTTTCGCGTCGCGTCGCGACGCAAAATATTCTGCGCCGCAACCCCGAAGCGGATTTTCGTGAAATTAAAGATTTGGAAATACCATGGTATCCCAGTTTTCTTTTTAAAAGAAACCCTAGCCCTTCCCCTTTCATTTTTCGCACGACAGAGGCACGAAGGAGAAGAAGATGAGAGAAAATAGAAGAAGAGAAAGAGGAAGGAAGAGAGAGAAAGCTCCGGGCTTCCGCGTATCGACACTTCGAGGTAAGGAATCCACTTCTACTCATCTCTATCCCATTTTAATCGGTATATTTCTTGAATGTGGGTTAGCATTTTGTGGGATTTAACCCATTTTCACTTGATATTGATAGATTGAGACTCATATGTGGATTGTGTATGATATTTATAGAGATATATCGCGTATTCACATTGGGGAATAGGAATGTGATGTATTTACGTGTAGTATTATTTTGGGTCACGTGGGATTTATGGATTTTAACATGGTTAGAGGTTGGATTTTGGTTGTTAGGCTTCTGTGAGTGGTTTGGCATGGGATTCACATTCGCGTAACAGATTTCGGATAATTACTATTTTGGGTTGAGATCACGTGTAGCCATGAGTGTATACGTGAGATAGTATGTGGATTAGAGACTTGAAGCCAGTGTATAGGTGTTTTGTGTAAATGTTATCGTGTTGGATAATCTCGTGTGTGTGTTGAGGGATCTAAAAGGAAACATTTGTTACTTCGTGTACAATGTTAGGTCTTAGATGTGCCTGCGTTTATGTTGTTGGATATGAGGCATGTGATGTATTCTTTGTGAATACAGAGGTTGATTGAATGGTGAATAATTTATTATGAGACTAATGTTAGACCTTATTTTGACCTGTTTGATATAGGATTTAAGGGAAACACTAGGATAGTAGATTTATCGTTTGAGACCGGCCAATGATTATTCGTTGTGTGCTTTCAATTAAAATGTTATAGTTTTGAGTATGTTGTGAGATTTCCTACTGGGCTATGTTTGCTCACCCMTTCTCCTTCCACAGGTACCAGAGATTAAAGTCAGGCTTCGAGCGGGGATGCTCCAAAGCTCACTTAGAGACTTCTAGAAAGATTAGAAACAAACCTTCATTTGCATTATGTCTTTTCAAATGATATGTAAAAGATTTATGAATATTTGTAATAAAATTTATGTTTTATGTTTAAATTACCATTAAATGCATATTTTCAAATTGTTTAATATCATTTACATAGCTCACTCTCGGGATTTTCTATATAAGGGATTCCGGGATGTGAGACTATTCATCCCTCTAAATTCCTTCAACTTTATCACCCAAACAACACTAACATACATACGTCATCACCATAAGATTCATCAACCATAATCAAGCACATAAACTCAAGTTTCTTCACAAGTTGCAGAAGTTCTTCAAAGGAATTTCAACACAAAATAAAATGGATAATTACAAAATAAATGCCAAAGGAAGCTTCAAGTTTAAAGGAACACAATCCACCCACTTAAAGTTGAACCACCACCAATTCTTGGCAGGGTATTGGATAAAGATTCAAGTTGAGAGAACACTATCTATTTCACACACACAAGTGTTTTCAAATTTGTATATTCATCAAAAGTTATGTGTTACATGAAATGAAATGATATTTATACAAAAAGTAATCTCGTATGATGTTTGCTCGAGCAAGAGACGAGCAAGAGGCTTGAAAAGCATTCTACCCATTTTCGTATGATAAGCGTATGATGTTGCTCGAGCGAAATTAGGCAGAATGTAACTCGAAATGCCTTCTATCCAAATTCGTATGATGAGCGTATGATGTTGCTCAAGCGAAATTAGGCAGAATGTGACTCAGAATGTCTTCTGTCCATTTTCGTATGATGTTGCTCGAGCGAAATTGGACAGTAAACAATTTCAATGCTTTCTGTCCAATTTCGTATGATGGCTTGCTCGAGCGAGATAATACGAAATTGGGTCGTAAGCAATTTTACAACTTAAAGCCATCTAATTTTGATTCCTTACACACATGGACATTACATCAAATAATTACATACAAAATTACAACAAAATAGACATAAATTAACATCCTTTTAGGAGGCTATATAATCCAACTAATTAGATTCTAATTGGATTACATTGCATCCCAAGGTTAAGCTAGAAAATGCATAACTTAATTGGACTTGTAGGAGGTGCTTGTTGACTTGGCTGGAGGTCTGAACAGGAACAATGGCTTGATATGCATCACACACACTTTCAAATCCAAAACTCAAATCCAAAAACACTTGAAAAGAACAAAAAACAATTCAAAGTTCCAACAAGTTTTTCCCCCATATCGTAGTTGACTATTTGTTCGAGCGGAAAGCCAATTCGTTRGGTTGAATAACAAAGGAAGAAAGAGAACAATTGTAACAAAAGTGAAAGAAGAAAGCTATCGGACCAAATCAAACAACAAATTGAAAAAGAATAATTTTAACTTGAAATTTCGAAAGCCATTTGCACCAGATGCTGACACTTAATACCCAACAATTCAAATCAAGCAAAGATCGAATCTTTCTCCTTTAAAAAATAATATCAACAATGGCTTTGAGAGGGAGAGGGGAGTGCAGTTGTGGGAGTATGATGGTGGCTTCACTGACTTTGTGGTATGAGTCATTGGTCATGGCCAATAGAAGATGAGATGGCAAAAGATCGGGCCAAGCCAAACCATTTTTGGTAGGTCAAATAGGTCTTTAGGCCAGGCTGAGCCAAGTCTAAATAATGACAGAGGACAAATTGGTAACAAAAAAAAAAAAGCCATAGGCCTAGCCCACAGGCCTATATGTATTTGTTTATTATATAATATTTATTTATAAATATTTTAATTTATTTTTAAATTTTTAAATATTTAATTTCTAAAAAATTATTTTTATTATTAATGAAAAAATAGACATTAATTTTAACATAATATTTAATATACTAATTTTATTTTTTTTACCGATTTTGTTTTATTTTTCTATATAATATAAAAATAGATTATAGATACTTTTTGAATTGAATGTAGTTAATTGAAAGGATTAGAAATTAAATGAATGAGCATTTACCTTTATAAAAATACTTGAGAAACAAAAATTGATAACATTTAAAAAAAAAAAACTTTTTTTCATTTATAAAAGAAGTTTTCTACAAATGCAGCTCAAGCCTAAAACCAATCTAGGTCATCCTTCATTGTGCACAAGGTAGCAATGAATCCGACCTAAATTAGCCAAGGCAGCCCACTTCAACCACCATGCAGCAACCTTTGGCCAACGGTTCACAACCCTAGCCGATTGGGGTTTGTGCATCTTATGCATAATCCCAAACCGCCAAGCTTCTCTCTTTCGATTCTCTTTGATTTCCATCCCATTACATTACAACAACAATTGAATAATGAAATCAGAATTAAAATAAACACAGTAGAAAATTGAAAAGGAAAGTTATGACCAATTTGGCCACCCCTTTTCCTTACATATCCAAAAATCAACCAGAGGGTAATTTAATGGCTCTTCGGCCACCCCTCAATCAACCAACCGAAATATGATTACAAAGAAACCTCTAAGCCATCTCAAGCAATAACATACATTCATAATAAATCATATCCATCACATGAATAATAAAGAAAAACTATTAAATTGATGCCACACACATACATGTCAATTAACATATTATAAAACAAGAAACTAACCGATTAGAATCCTAATCCCGAATAGACCATAGCTCTGATACCACTGTTAGGTTCCCAGGAAGATTTTGAACATTCAAAACATGGAATACCTTCGTAGGAGAGGATCTATGGATGTTAGGATTAATTTAATCAGTTTAGATCTTTGATGACCTCTTGTTTTCTTGTTCATTGCAGTTTTTAAACCAAAGGGTCTTCCCAAGTATGACTAACTTTTGTAAAGACATAAACGGGTGGGCGTTTCTTTCTTACATAACACTTCAACAATTATCGAGATAGATAGGAAGGAGGAATAGAGATACACAAAGGCCAGAAGTGGGGATGCAGCACACTAAGAATAATAAAACCTTAGTCGTGCCCTTTTTTCTTCACTTTCCCGTTTTTAATCAAAAAGATTAAAAAAGGGTTTTGCATTGGAATTAATCTCTCGCCTAGGGTTTCCATTTTTGTATATTAATCTAGACAGAATTTTAATATGGTTTATTTCTGGATTACCTAGGATTTTACCTTGAATCAAGCATTCAAAAATAATTAAAATTTAATCCATATAACTTGGCGTTTTAAACCTTGTTTTTAGAAAAGCTATTCTGAAATTTAACTTAATTTAAATTATGTTGAATTGCTTCGCTAAGATTCTAAACGCCAAATTATCTCTCTAAGGACGGCACCACTTTTAATTTGATTACAAGTATTGCCCCTGAAACCCCAGTAGGCCTGAGGCCAAATTTTTTTATTACCTATACATAGCACAATAGAATAATTAATTACTTAGCTCAGTCTTATATGAGTCTCACCTACATGATTAAGTGCACTACTCTACATATCTGATTTAACCCTAGGGCACTATCAAATAAGTCCTTATTAAATCAAATAATCCCGTCGTAATCCACATAAATGCTTGAACAAATTAGACAGTTACTCAAGAGAACTAATAGATATATTTAATTATAAGCTCTAATTGATCCAGCCTAGTATCCTTTTATCTCAAAAATGTAGTAGACTTTGTCCATTAACTCTAGCCATTCCACTATAAGTCCAGAGTTGCAATATTAAATTAAATACCCTAATTACCAGAAAACCTAATAATTTAATGTGTTCATGAACTAGATACTCTAATTACCAGAAAACATAATAATTTAATTCGATGAAATTATCATTTTAAGTTTTATCTATCGAGAAATAGGATTATATAGATACCCTCATAAGACATGGATAATTGAAGTTGGTTTAAATTAACTGTTTTACCCCTTCAATTACATCTTTATCTTGACACCAGTTTTACATATAATGAATGAATTAGTTTAATGAACTTATTTCATTAAACACTTGACCAAGGTTTGTCATTCAAGACATTGTAAACTCTCAAAATAGTGTCCCTTAAATCTTGTGGAGTTCTGAATTCCATATTTATGGAACAGTGTTCTCTGTCTTACATATCTAACAATCTCAGCTAGCAAAAGTATTGACCTTTATAATAAAATTCTCACTTTCTATTCTAATCAGAGATTGCATACTGCAAACCAAAAGTATACTACCCACTCAAGATTAAAGTGGGTATGTCTAAGTTGCTCTGGTGTGAACTTTACGTTTATAGTAACGGTTATTACACTGAATCATCAACTTCACGTGGCCCTTATTCAATGTATTCATAATACACAATTTGTCTTTATCCTAAAGTCTTCACTTTAATGATTCGAGACTCATCATCCTTGTGGAGGCAAACGACACAACAACCTTGTCCAAATAGAGAGCCCAACTCTATTTATAGGTTGTGAACTTAATTCGAGTTATTATAGAATTCTGGATCTCTCATAAATGACTATCTCATATAACCAAAAATTTCATCTTTGTACTAGCTCAGGAACCTTGATCACTGATATTATATTTGAGATAAAATATAAAAATGATTGAATAAATTTTTTATTTATTTATTCACAACTTGTATACAATTAAAGAAATATGTCTTACTTTAAAGGTATATCTCTAACACTAACTTTCACTCATGTCCAAGAACATTTAACTCAAGCCACCAAAGTCTAGTGCAAGCCTAATATAATACACTAAGGCCCAACAAGCCTAAATAGGTCCAAGTCTCACTGCTTGGACGTGGGCCAAACTAATACTTCACTAATCCAACAACCAAACGTATTTTTACACAAATATCCCAAACATAATCACACAAAAAGTATTAATATATTATAACAATGTATATAAATATTCTAATTTTTCAAGACTCTACATATTTGGTACATATATGGTGTTGCAACAAAGGTTGATTGACTGTTGTTATTATAGCCTTGATTATTGCTGGAGTTGTGATATATTTTGGCTGCCTTCCGTTTCGGCCCCAACAAGTCCAAGGTTGATTTTGACCCGAAAAAGTCCAAAGCTGGTAAATGAGCCCAATTCATCATTAGGATGTAATGGAATCCACTTCGATGCTAACTAATTGGATTGCATAGCCTCTTGAATGAAGAATTTCCTTTTAGACTTTTTGTGGTAATTGATGTAATCTCATTTATATTTAAGTGTTTACGGTTGTAATCTTTTCATTTGACACTATCTAGTATTGTTGTTTAAGTTATATTTGAATGGTGCAAGACTTGTAAAATTACATGTAATTTTTGTGCAATTTTCAGACACAAGTCAGAAACTCACTGCCGCAATACTAAGTCTCTGCCTCACCCGAAATTTGGTGTCATGCTTTTTTGCCTCGACGTAAGATGTCCACCGTCGCGGCACCCCTTCGCAGCTACAGTAAGCTACCAAGTCAGTAGCTCAGCGTTGTGGCGCCCATATGCTACAGCCGTAACAGAAATACCCAAAATTTCAATTTTTGTCCTAATTTCTTTTTACCTGTAAGGGATGATTCATGGGCATTTTCGTCCTTCTGTTTCTTTTCTAAGGTCACTTAGTATATGAGGGCCTTTCTCTTTTGTAATAGAATAACTTGTTGAATGAAATTGAAAATTGAAAACACTTTGTGTGTGTTCTTGAGAGTGTTCTCTCAACTAAAAACTTTTAACCAAATTCAAGCCAAGAATTTGGTGGTGGTGTAATTCAAGCTGGTGGACTTGTCCTTGAGGCTTGAATCATTTGGCATCTCATATATATAACTTGTAAGTTTCTTATTTCTATTTCCTTTGAAATTGAATGTTTTTAACCTTGTGAAGTTGCTTGTGATTCTTGAAGAAGTTATGTGTTATTGTTGGTGATTGTGTTGTAGGAGGTTGTAGTTAAGTTGAATATGTGTTGTTTGTGATAATTTAGTGTTGAAATTAAGGTTATTAGGAGGGATGATGTGACACCCCGAAATCCCTTATTCAGGAACCCCGAGTGTTATCCATGCAAATGGAATGTAATAAAAGTAAGTAATGCAAGAGTTCATAATTCGTAAATTGTAAAAGTGTAGAAGTTTACAAAACAGTTAAAATCTCTTTTACATGAGTTCAAAATACATGATGAATGTCATAGGTACACTTCTAATTTCT